>JAFIRS010005108.1:0-65726 GCA_018342105.1 Gonioctena quinquepunctata
TCACGACACAAAAATCGAATAGACACTTCAAAACAGACACAAGTGGCACAACGGAATATTAGGTAGGTAATGACTAAATGTTGTTTAACTTTCCTCCTTTAATTTCTGAAATTGGAAAGCGGTCAGTTCTCAAAACAGTCTTGTTTTCCAAATCTGGTAGGTAATTTATTTTGTAACCATTATCGCTAAAAACTTGTTAATAGCCCATTAGTACTGAAGTCTGGTGGCCAGGTTAGTGAATTTTATTATTTACACACATTTAAACATATCCTTACCAAGTGTTCTAATTCAACCTTACGAGATTTTTTATTATAAAATAAATTTAAATACAAAACTGTCATCCAAAAATAATGGAGAGCCCACTATTATTAAAATGCCAAACTATTTCATGAGATATTTTAATCCGTACCTGAGAATCTTTCAAAGGACAAACTTATATCTATATTTTGAACAATAGGTAATAATGAGGGTCGTCGGCTAATATTGATTTACGACCTTCTTATTACACGCTTTATATTAGCTACACTTGTATGTTACACGCTTTATATTGGTTTGTTTGTTTGTAACCGACTCCTTTGGGCGCGATTTTGACCCACTTCCAGACGTCCGAATGATTTGAAATTGGCAGGTGTACATAATTCCGGTGACAATGCATTAAGAAATTTTTGTGTGAAAAAAAAAGAGATGGCGGCTCTAATATGGCGTACGAGTTTTGTGATTATGGTCCGATTCGCTTCAAAATTGGTATCTGAGGGTTTTTGAGGTCGGAGATTATGATTCTTTTGTCAAAATTGGAAAATTAAAGATGGTGGCTCCAAAATGGTGGACGAGTTTTGTGATTATGGTCCGATTCCATTCAAAATTGGTATGTGGGGGTTTTTGGGGTCGGAGATTATGATTACATAATTTGATAAGATTATTCCATTTTTTAATTTGCAAAAAAATAATAAAAATAATAGTTTAAAAAAAACTAAGAAAACACGCTTTTATAAATAACCACACTAAAAAGTAGGAAATAAATAATAGTTTAAAAAAACTAAAAAAACGCTTTTATAGAAAACCAGACTAAAAAAATAGAAAATAAGAATTTTTTTTTATTTAAAAAACGTGGGGTGATGTATCAATAATTATATAGTACATTACACACCTAGGGCAGTAAAGTAAGAAATGTCTCAGATCACAGGTAATTGTTGGCCGAGGCGATACCATGCACCCCACGCTTTTTTTTTAATAAAAAAAAATTCTTATTTTTAATTTTTTTAGTGTGGTTTTCTATAAAAGCGTGTTTTTTAGTTTTTTTAAACTATTATTTATTTTTGGTGTGACTTTACCATCGGGTGGAATGTCTTTCTCGAAATTGATAAAAACCATTTTGGATCGAGTATGGCTAAGAGAGACTCAGCAATTTATCAATTATGTCCATAGAAAATTACTTAATGGATTCCCTTCCTCTCAAAGAATTAATTAAAGATTTTGCCATCAAAGATACAAGTAAAGAAAGTTTTGATTACATTATTTTGTTCCTTTTTTCACTGTTGTATTAATTGTTTTATTCGTTTTGTTACTTTTTTGGTTTTATACTTCTTTATTTAATTTTTTTATGTCGTTCATAAGTTATTGTGAAGTTTGAAATTATATGACATTTCTAGTAGTAGTAGTAGTATTAATTTTTGGAAATAATTTTGAAAAAGGGCGTAAATTTATATTTTGCACACAGGCGGCTCTGCATATATGTCAAATATTAAAATAACCTGAAACAATATAAAACTACTAATGAATTACTATGACTCACCTCCATTTATGCGAAGCCTTCATCTGGTGCCTCTTGTAAGAATTTCTCAATCTCTGCTTTTGTAAAAACTTTTGACTTTGTTGGAAGATATCCCACACATTAATTTTTCAAATATGGTACTAACTTGGAATATTTATTTATATCTATATCTCTTCAGCATTGAATATAAAGACCATAACGTTGTCGGCTGCACTCTCTTACTTTTATATTCAAAATATGCTAATATATCAGACTCACAGACATTTTTTAATTTCTTAGAAACATACCATTCCATAAAGTTTTTGTAAGCAGATTCATATTGCCTGATCGATTTTTTGGGAATAAGTCCAGAAATTGCCCTTTTCGCTGCTTCAGATACTTCACATGGTAGATCTTCTTCATCACGTTTTGATAACATATTTAAAGTTTTTATTTAATTCCAATGATAAATTTATTGAATAAACTGCCACCAACTCAACATTTGAAAGAACGCGTGTTTTCTTAATAGATTTGTTGATTGTTTACTAGCTTGTTTTTGCGTTGCTATCGTTACTATCGCCCTAAAGAATATTTGATATTTAAATACTTACGTGCAATAAAAGTCCCCGCACATCCTTATGAAAAATGGCTGGGGGTTAAATTTCCTGAATTTTTGGTATGTTGTAGATTTTGACTTCTTCGGCAAAAGTGTCCATAAGCACAAAAAAATCGACCGACTAGTTTTCGAGATACAGGTTGTTAAAGATGAAAAGTAAGCTTTCTGCTCGAATTTTTAACAATTCCGAGAATTGACAAAACGCCCGCTTATTCTAGAATACCATGCCTCAATGATGGTGTCACGTGGATCTTGAATCCATTATACTTTTTCGTTTTGTGCTCTGCAACAGGGTGAACAAAGAAAAATCCATTTGAGGAGTCTGAGATGTTGTCATCAATAACAGAATAGGTCTCAGGACTCGTTTGTCGGCTACATTTTCGAACAAATCTCCGTAATAAAAAATGCAATATAAGGGGGTGGTTTGAACTAATGCATTAGAAATCAATGAATCTAATGCAATTTTTTATGGGTTTTCATAGTATACGATATGAATTAACTCTTTTCCACACCACCCCAGAGGTAGAGTTGCCGGTGCATGTTTTTTAGTGGTATCCCCTGTAGGCCTATTCCACTATGTATAGAGAAAATACGCAAAACACGTTTCCCCAATACTCCAAATGTATTCTCTGATGATTAGCTGTTATTGAAAATGACATAAAATTGCCTTTTTTCTACTGTCCATTTTCTTGGTAGGTATCATGATAAAAAAAGTCGAGTTCGTAAACAGTCATATATACTGAAGAAAATATCAACATTATATTTGTTTTCTCCATAAAATAATATCGGGAATAATCAAATGTCGCTGCCTATTATCTGAATTTTACCTAAATGTTCCGGTTAGACAAACCAGAACTTCCAAAGTTTTCCACACAACATTAAGTCTAACTATGCTCAAAATTCAGCAGTTAACAGGTTAGCGAAGTATGGAAATGAATATATTGGTCATGTTGACTTGTTTGGCTCTTCCCCAGATAGCACAAACATTCTCAGAATATTCTCATAAGGTGCGAAAATGTCATCTTGTAGAATATTCTTTGGAATATTCATGGAATGTTCTTGGAATCTTGCGAACATTCATGCATTGTTTCGTGGAGATATTCTGAAATTACATTCCTAGAAGCTCCTGAGATAAAATATTCCAGAATGTTCTTATTCTTAATATTCTCCAGAACATTCAAAGATTCTTCATTTGCATATTCTAATAATTACATTCTTAGGACCTCCTGAGATAAAATATTCCAGAATGTTCTTGAAATAATGTAATGGGAACGTTTGCTCAAGAATATGTACATTCGTATTTCCCATCAGATGCTTTCTATATAGGGGTAGTTCTTATTGATTAATTGACTTGATGTATATGCATGATGTGGGCCCCATATTTCTGTGGTGTTCAGGAGAAATTATGTTTTTGGTTCTTCTGTTCTATGTACCCAGCAAACATGAATGAGCTGTTAACTGCGGTCAGATGTCGGCAGCGGCACACCGATGTCGGTAAATAATTGGAATGATATCAGTTTTGCCGCTTTGGCTGAACATACGCATATTTATTATGGATGTTTTGAATTTAGCCAGAAATTACCCGTTAAAGATTTGCGATAATCGCGCCGATGTCGATTTGACACAGTATGTGGCATTACGCGTCGCTCCACTGCGACCTCTGTAATGAAAATGCAACATTGGCATTACTGAATATCACGTTGGCAGTTGGCCCTACTGCTGATTTCGTGTAGGATGTCAAATCGCGTATTTTCTTTTGTCTGGTCATTGTCATTGTGGTATATGGTCATGAAAAATAATCACAGTGACGAGAGACGGGAATTTTTTCAGATTTGTGTGTTGTCATTCTATCTATTCGGTGAAATATTTTTGCAGGCCAGTTTGAAATGCAATATCTGGGAAACCATTTGAGATACAATAAAAATGGTTGAAATGGAGAAAAAGTTGTCTGTTTAAGTAAATAGGAACAATCTGGTTTCAGAAATCCTCAACAATTACTGGCTTTAGAGAGTGAAAACAGTGAATTGTATATATCTAGTCCATGAATCAGTCGATTCTGAATGTTTGGTGAATTTATTGTGTATAATAATGACCTATCTTCCTGACCTAATTTCACTATTTTCAAAGATATATTGCTAGATTGTTCTTAGGCGCTTATATGGGCCATTTTGTTTTCATTGAAATCCCAACAGTGGAATGACGCGGTTGATTAGTAGGATACCCGCAATCGCACCATAATCTGTACCATGCATCTTAACTCTGTCTACCCGCTGAAATCCCGCTATGTATTAAAGCGGGTGGTAGTCTGGAGGCCAACTGGTGGCCGTCGCGACACGGGCTAGCCGGGCCGACGACGTATCATGATTATGGCCCGCTTATGTTGTCTGTCGGCTGTTTTAAAAGTGCCTCTAGAGGCCCACGCGTAACATGTTTGCTGGGTAGGTAATGTTTTGGTATTGTCAATTGTCAGAGCTGTCATTTGTCGAAGTGATTCTTATACATAAATAATGATTCAGCAATGTGGGCAGATTCTATTCCACCTATTCGATATCATAGCTCAGTAACCGTAGTAACCGCTCAATCAAGTACATACGCATAGTCCAAATCGAAATTCATGAATTCGATTATCGAATTGCTTAGACTATGCGTATGCGCGATATTTACGGTCACTCGCTAATCGAATACGTGAAATAGACAAAGAGAAGTAGAGTAGGGTAGCTTTTTCTCCATTTCAACCATTTTTATTGTATCTCAAATGGTTTCCAAGATTGTCATCTATATTTCCCAGATATTGCATTTTGAACTGGCCTGGAAAAATATTTCACCAAATAGATAGAATGACAACACACAAATCTGAAAAAATTCTCGCCACTGTGATTATTTTTTATGACCATATAAGGTAAATGTCCCAATTATCGACAGTGTCCCAATTATCGACAATTTCGAGTTGTTTTCTATGTAACAAGATGGAGAGGGCTCTCATGAAAATTTTCATTCGTCAAGTTTCTAATTTCTAGTTTCCTGAACATATTTGAATTTACCACCAATTTCTCCTAAGCATCCCCTCACAACAACTTCTGCTAATCAGTCGAGTGTCAGTCGTCGTCGAGTGAATACTGTTTTCCTTGCTGATCTGGTAAGTGCGAACCCTTTACTTATGCTTCCTCAAAGCCACAAAATTTTAGTAAAGTATAATATGTTGAACACAAACATACTTCTATATGGTTGATTGTCTTCGGTTCTGTGGAAAATGTATTATTCATATCATATTTTATGAGAAATTAGGGTGTCGATAATAGGTACATCTGAAACATGTTGTGTTCTAGATATCGACATAAGTGTCGATAAATGGATCATTTTTGACTTGCTATCAGAAACTCTCATTTAATGTTCCTTCAAACAATTGTTTCCTTGGTATGTTCAATAGACTCACAATTTTCTATGTACCAATTATCGACATACTGTTTTCCGTCAAATTATCAAATGGTGTTCAAAAAATCTTGTCGATACTACGTACAACTTTATGTCGATAAATGATGTAACCTTATGTCGGTGACTAAGACGCAATACATACGTTTTAATTATCAATTTTACGGAAAACTAGTTATTATTATTTCAGTTCTGATATAATAATCAGCACAAAGAATATTGAAAATTTCCCCCAACATCAATCGACATTTGATTATGATTCAGTTGATGATTTTATTATCAATTCTTTCAAGAATGTCGATTATCCGAACATTCATATGACGGTTATTGGTTATATTTGATTTTCAGTCACCAACACATTTAAAAAATGGCCAGAAGGCTACAGTATATGGAAGAAGACATGAAGAATGCTGTGTCCGCCGTCAAAAATGGAATGCCTTTTTGAGAGCTTCCAAACAATTCGGAGTTCCTAGAAAAACGCTTTTGGATAAAGTTGCTGGAAGGGTTCCAATAGAAAGAAAAATAGGTCCCGAAACCGTACTGAAACAGGAAGAAGAATCATTATTAGTGAAATGGATGTTTCACGTAGCCAAATGTGGGTTTCCCATCACAAAAGAAGCTCTTCTGGAAAGTGTCCAAATGCCTCTCAGGCAAATGGACCCCGTTACACCATTCACTAATGGCAAACCAGGAAGGCACTGGTATGAATTATTTTTGAAACGCCACCCGGAGATTTCCCAAAGGGTAACACAAAATTTAACCATGGCCAGATCTTCTGTTTTTTTCAAAACAAATTGTGCAGAAACACCAAGTCGAAGCACATGAAAACGAAGTGAGACTGAAAGGTGGAACATGAAACAGATTTCGGATTATTTAGAATAAAAAAACACAGAGAAAGCTGAATTGTTTCACACTACTATTGGTGAATGGACTGGAGCAATAGAAGATAGAAATTTGTTTTTGTTCTGGAAACAAATACAGCATGATATTTCCGAAGAACGAGGCGAGTTACTGACAGATGGTGATATATCTCAGACACCGACCCATGTGAACTTTCCAGTAGCTGATAATGACATCAAACAAAAGGATATTGTGACAATTCAAGATATAATTCAGGCGCCAATTATCATCACAGTTCCGTCAGAAGCATCTGCTGATGCAAATATTGTTCTCGAAAACCAGTGGAATAGAGATCGACAATTTTTCTTTGTGCAACTTAGATTCGTCACTTTTGGATGTTACGGTAGAAAATTTGAGTGTAGATAGGCTACTGGATTCCAATAACCTCCATGATTACACTGACACTGATAATAACTTTTTGGAGCTACGTCAAGAAATTATGGAACAAAAGGATAATGAAAACGAAGTCAATACTTCAAATCATCCAATTGGCACTCAAAGGCTTAATGAAGCAAGAGTACAAAATGATGAAAATAGTAAACCAAATGAAACGGTTCTCAGAAATGAAACAGAAGAAAACGTACAGTAGCGGAAAGGACAGATCATTATCAAGCATTAGTAGAAACATCACCAATAAAGAGAATATCTGGAGAATAAAATATCCCCACACCTTTCAAGAAAGCTTTGTTCTGGCCTTCTTCAGAAAACCAACCAACTACTAGAAATAACAGAAAACAAAGGGAAAAATTACCTGCTGTTGCATCTTTTTCGAGCTGGCAGGAATATCACAGAAGAAAATTAGAGAAAAAAGAGACGGAGAAGAGAGAAAAAGAAGAGAGAAAATTAGCAAAAACATCTAAAAGTAGACAAAAAACCAGAAATGAGGGAGAGATTTAGAAAGAAAATCAGCCTCTATCAAAAACTGATCAATACGATATAGGTGATTACGATTACGTGATCGTTGAATACGATTCTGAATATTTTCCCGGTTAAGTTATAGACATGTCCGAACTATCATATACTATGAGAGCTATGGCAAGGAGTGGTGGGAACTGGAAATGGCCGAATGTCGATGATATTTTGGAGTACGATTTTGAAGAAACCATATGTAAAATTGCGGAGCCAAAACAGTTAAATAAACGTGGCGTATATGAAGTACCTGAAATGGAGAAAATAAATTCTAGAAATTGATTATGAACCAAAGTTTTTTTTGTTTTTTAAGTTTATTCAAGAATTTATATTTTAGTTGTTTTTTATAACTTTTGTTATTATTTATATACTGTTCTTTTTATTATAGAATGAAATATAACTTTTTTATACTGTTTCTTGCACAATAGATATTTATTTTTCACAGTGTCGAACATTGGTCCTCTTACATGTCGGCGATTGGTTATTCATATTTTTCAGGTGTCGAAAATTGGGACATATGCTTTGCGTTTTCATTTATTTAATTTAAATTATTTCACCAATTTATGAGTCGTTTTCTTCGTCTGTTTATTGAAAATGAAGGTACAAAGATTAGGAAAATATATATTGCAACCACATACAAATTTCCTTTGAGTTCGAAAACTATTCGTCATTCTCACGAACACGCTATTGTGTCGATAATTGGGACATTTACCTTACTACAATGACCAGACAAAAATACCCGATTTGACATCCTACACGAAATCAACAGTAGGGCCAACTGCCAACGTGATATTCAGTAATGCCAATGTTGCATTTTCATTACAGAGGTCACAGCGGTGCGGCGCGTAATGCCACATACTGTGTCAAAACGACATCGGCGCGATTATCGCAAATCTTTAACGGGTAATTTCTGGCTAAATTCAAAACATCCATAATAAATATGCGTATGTTCAGCCAGAGCGGCAAAACTGATATCATTCCAATTGTTTACCGACATCGGTGTGCCGCTGACGACATCTTACCGCAGTTAACAGCAGTCTATTTACCGCTCAGTCATGTTTGCGTTTGCTGGGGTACTAACAAATGAACACGTTTTTCGCCATTTGCATTTGCCGTTCTCGTTAGGTTTGGCGATTTTTTGGCGTCGTGCGTTTTTTCCTTTTTTTGGATGGTTTGTGAGAAAAAAGATTGAAAAAGTGTTTGTGGTAAAGTGAGTTATTTGTTGCAGGTATATGTAATAATAAGTATTTATTTTTTATTAAAAAATCTAAAGGTTTATACAACAGCGAGACAACTAACCTAAGTAGATATTCATGCCTCACAGTTGTTGTGAAATTGTTTGCTTTCTAGTTATCCTTCGTAGAGCAGTGGCTTTATATGTGTTCAATTTGGTTGAGGAAAATTTAAGGTCGAGGACGATGACGATTGTAGTTACACTTCTATAATGACTATCCATGTTACATCCAATGCAGCAGAAGTGGAAGGTTCTGCTAAACAGCTGATGAAGTGCAAGGAAAGGCTCGAAAAGGAAGCTGATAACCGATCATATTTTACATGATTGCTGATAATGATCAGAAAGTCATCAGTTATTTTAAAGAATACCCACTTCTTCTGAAGAAAAAAATCTCTTTTGAAATGTTGAACTTAAATAAATAAAACAATATAGTAAGATTTTGCTTTATTTCCTAAGATATCCAGGGTGGGCCCTTTAAAAAAAATATTCTGTAGATATTCTAAGAATATTTAGTGGATGTTCTCAGAAAATTCTCAGTATATTTAGTGAACGTCCATAGAATGTGCCTAGGATATGAAATACATTTTCTGGAAACATTCTATCAAGCTGCTAAGAATATTTTGATAATATTCTTCAATATGTTCAGAGAACGTTTATAGAATGTGCCTAGGATGTGAAGAAATATTCTGGAAACATTCTATCAAGCTGCTAAGTATATTCTCAGAAAATTCTTCAGTATATTCTAAGAAAGTTCATAGAATGTGAAACTCAGTCCACTTTGAATATCCATACAATGTGCATAGAATATATGGAGTGTGTTGTAGAAATATTATGAGAACATTCAAACATTCCATCAAGTGCTTTTATGAATGTACTTGTGCGATTTGGGTCATTTGCGTCTTTAAAGCAAGAACGAAAAAGTTGCCCTGAACCAAAGCTCAGTGATTTCAATGATGATTTTAATGTCTGTAAGCTGTACTTCTATTTCAACATGTGATATTTTGTCTAACTTATTTAATTTTAATTTATTTTATGTTATTTAATTTAGTTTAGCTGTAAGTAGATTAAGTTAAGGATCATGTAAAAATAGGGTTTACCCGTTGGTTAAATAAATAAACAAACGAAACAGCGTCGGGCGCATAATATATCTCGCTCAGAGTGGTCAAATACCTAAAGCCGGCCCTGTGTATAATGTGGGTTTGATTTTTCATAAACTCTGATATGTTTTTGTGCTTGTTGGAAGCCCAATTCCAAAATAATTTAATATAGACTAAAAACAGGTTCTGGTCTACCTATTTATATATTATGAGTGTAGCTCCTGATTTTTGTTTTGTTTACTGTATTATTCTTATTATTGGTTCCATAATATCTGCTTGACCCGAAGAATATCGAGTACTTCTTTGGATCAAACTGATATCAGGTAAGCAAAAATAAGACTAATCCATTATGAAAGCTATGAAGATATCATTTGAGGAATTAGGAAAGAAAACAAAAAATGTGGGACGATCATTTATTAAAATAATGTATAAATGTGCTCTCACTTTCTTAATAAAATATATTTTTCATGTAGGTATATAACAAAGTGGAAAATTAAAACTTTCTAAAGATCAACAATGAAAAATTAAGCTATAAAATCACTAACTTTCAATAACCTCAAAACATTTTTAATACAGTAAAGACCTAACACCTATATAAAAAACTACCATCAAATGGGACAATGTGTCTTTTCCGGATAAGACTGCACAAAATTTTACTAAAAAACATTTTATACTTTTTGAAATTTTCTGAAAAGGAATTACTTTACATGCAAGAATGCCCAAGCATTTTTTTAAACATAAATTAACTATGACTGGATTGATTTGTTGAAAATGTGAACAGGCGGATGTTCATAAAATCTTTTTATCAATATCCAATTGAGAATGTTTTCCTTTTCAATATGACTGGATATTCGATGATTATTTTCATTTGGCGTTTTGTCGGATTTCCATATCTTACTTTGTTTAAGTAGTAGATTTATAATAAAAGTCAATAATTAAAGCCTTATAAAAAATAGAAATCACAGACTAGTACGTTGGTCTGTTGCTACTAAATGCCATTCATTTGAGTTGTGAAAAAAATAAAAGCATGCTTTATCTGATCTGTAGCAATTTGTTCTTGTCAAATGAACACTCTTTGACCAATCGCTCGGAACAAACGAACAACCAAATATTGCTCAAATCAGATTAGAGCAACGTGAGCATGACAAACGAACAGGCATCTAGATTCTGTTTTGATCACTAAATTGATGACTCCTAAATCCACTAAGCTAGGTTGTTGAAATCTAGAAAAATATTATCATCTCACAATTATATCCGAGGAAAACTATATTTTTTCACAAACAACTGTTTGATTTCCAAAGGAAAATTCTAAAGCCACCAGTAGTATACCAAACAAGGTTCTGTGACTACGGATTCCTGAGGTCAAAATAAGCCTTTTTTCCATAAACATATGTCCTAAAATTAACCCCCTCACAGACATCCCAAATTGCGCGAAAAAAATCGTAAAATATTCGGAAAATTTACAGGCCCTTGGTTTTTTAAATTTATATATCACCATTAAGTTAGCCATGAAAAAACCAAAAATTTTGGGCTCTTGCGTTTTTTTTAATCACTAACCGTTTTCGAAAAAATCGCTGGTAAATGAGTATTATTAAAGTAACAAACTAAAATACTAGTGGGCTATGGCTTTCTACTTTCTTTCCCCTTTTGATGCTTTTGACGATTTAAATTGTAAAACAGAACACTTTGATTTACTTGTAAGTTTGACGTTTGTTAAACGGTTAACATCTTTTTGTGTTTTTCGGTTTAGTCTAAATTTTCTGTTTTGTGTCTTGTACTAAATGTTGAAATGGAAAATTATTCAAATGAACATCTCTCTGACATCCATTTTGTTTATGGTCTGGCTAATGGTAATACAGTTGAAACTCGAAGGTTGTACGCATTAAGTTTTCCTAATCACCGTCTACCCAAAGACCGAACTTTTGCAAACACTCGTCGCAATCTTCACGAGTACGGTAAATTCCACACCCCCAGAAACTATGCATGCGGGCAGACCGCGTGAAGTCCGTACCCAGTGATAGAGGAGCAAATTTTAAACCGCATTGACGAAAATCCTGGATTAAGCCCTGGGCAAATAGCCCGGGATTTATATGTTTGTCATTAACTATCTGGCGGGTTATGCACGAAAATAGTTTATATCCATGTTCAACGCATTCAAAGATTGCTTCCTCAGGATTTCCCGCGACGCTTGCAGTTCTTGAGGTGGGTACTTGAAAAGTGCGAAAGAAATCCTAATTTTTAATCCCGCATGCTTTTTACTGACGAGGCTAAATTTAGCCGCGATGGAGTAGTAAAATTCCACAATATTCATGTAGAAAATCCGCACGAGATTAGACAAGACCGTCATCAGGTGCAGTTTAGCCTATGCATGGGCCGGAAATGAAATAATTGGACTATTTTTTTTCTTTGCAAAACAATTTAGAAGGTTTTTTAAACCATTAATTATTTTTCAGCGCCTATGGTTAATGCACGATGGTGCTCCACCTCATTTTCATTCAACAATGCGCAATTATTTAAAGTTACGGATTCCGAATCGGTGGATTGGCAGGGCAGGTCCAATACCTTAGCCTCCCCGCTCACCAGATCGCAACCCGCTGGACTTCTGGGGGTATTTGAGGAGCCTAGTTTGCAGGGCCAGTGCCTTCGATTGAAATACTTCGTCAACGGATCTTTGATGGCTTGGACCACATAAGAAATACTCCTGGAGTTTTAGAAAGCATATGTGTCTATGCGAAGAAGGATGGAGGGCTGTATTATAGCAAGAGGAGGGCATTTCGCGGCACTTAATTTAACAAAATTATAATTACAGCAGATTTATTTTTTGTTTTTTACCGTTAAATAAATCATTTTTAACAATTTGGTATAAAAAGATTATTTAATTTTTTTCTACAAACATTTGTTGTAATTAAACCGTTTTCTGAGCTTGTAATAGTGAATTGAGGGAAGTACATCGATTATGACATTGCGGTTATGACATACCGCTATGTTAGTTTGACATAAAACGTCAGACTCATCTGCAGAAACAAAATAAGAATACATAGCCCACTAAGTATTTTAGTTTGTTACTTTAATTTACCAGCGATTTTCTCGAAAAAATGCAGGAGCCCAACATTTTTTGTTTTTCCATAACCAACTTAATGGTGATGTTTAAATTTAACGTGCCTTCCAAAAATAAAGAAATAAAAGTGTAGTTCAATAAATGTTTGTGAATATATCAGGCCCCTTCTCTACGCCGGTACCCAGTCCGGATGACAACGGATTTGTCGGAAGAAGGGGTCTCTAATTGTAAAATCAGAAGACATCTTAACAATTTAGTGCCGTTTAACGTACATCGCATAATCGAAAATTATTGCATTATTTGGGCATTCGTGGTATCACTTCGAGTGAGACAGCCAGGGTGCCCTACGAAGGGGGGCAAGTGAGGTCTAATCCCAGGAGGCCCTCGGACATGGTCAACTTCCCGAAGGGAAAAGGCCAAGAAACTGGACCAGAGAGAGACCAGAATACCAATCGACACATGAAAAGAAATGTCAGAATTTCGTGTTTATGCTACGATAATGAGAATTTGCAATATATTAAATAAGCTTGTCCTACTCCAACATTTTTCTATGTTAAATAATGACTACTAAACGAGATGGACGATAACATTTACAGTCGGAGGCTTAAACATAACACCAAGCAAAACGATACAATGTCTTGGAGTACACCTCGACGAAGAACGAACTTTCACAAAACACGTGGAAAAGAAAAGCCAGAGGAGAAAATAGAAGCCCTTAAGATCATGCCCAATGTCTGGGGGCCATCAATCCCAAAGAGAGCTGTACTAGCAGGGGTGATCCACAGCATACTGCTGCACGGTGTACCAGTAGTATGGGCAGAGGCAGAGGCCATGTGGATAAAGAAGGGCACAAAGAAAAATCCTACTAAGAGTGGCCTCAGCATATAGGACCACGTCAAATATGTCGTTACAAATAATTACGGGGACAATACCAATACCTCCGAAATCTAGAAAGACAATATATCTTTGAGAACCAAACAGTCGAGTTGGCAAATGTAATAAAGGAAGCAGGAGAACAGACTATAATTGAATGGGATCGTGAAACTGAGAATGGACAATGGCCTGAAAGATTGATACCAAATATTAAGAAATGGATAGATTGTAAACATATGAAACTAGAATACTTTATAACTGAAGCACTTACTGGTCACGGATCCTATATAGTGGAGTGATATTAGATTTTAGCTTCAGAAAGTTAGGGGATTGCGGTAACTTTTTACTGTACATTAGTGATGATTTTAGGAACAACATAGAAAGGTACCAACCGTAAAGTGTGTGCTTAATTAATTATTATAATTTAATTAAAGATCTGCCATTCTTTTATTTTCAAGATGAACATCTGAACTTTTTTACAGATCACTCTCAAAATGGCAAATGAAAAAGAGTGCAATTTAAAAATTATCTTAAAATTTCATTTCGAAAAATACAGAGCTCAAAATATTGAATAATTTAAAAAAATTACAAATTTGAATTTTTAGGCCATGCTATAAAGACCAAAAACTCTAGTTTCAAATGTGATATTAAAACATTTTTATAAATATATATATATATATATATATATATATATATATATATATATATATATATAGCTTCACCGCACAGATTATAGGTGTCACTATCTATAATTTTGTGCTTTTCATATATATATATATATATATATATATATATATATATAATATAATGAAACTTGTTAAGTAGAGGCCACATTTTTCACCCGAATGAAACCAAATTTGGCACAAAAATACTTCTCATCAATACCTCGGTAATTTCGAAAATTATCCAGTAGTTTAAAATGGCAGCTGTTGAAAGAATTTAAAAAAATGCAAGATTTCATTTCCATACCCAATATAGTCAAACTATAAGTCGTTTGATAGAGCTTCATTAGCTCCACAACTTTTACCCGAAAAGTTTTTCTCCGAGATGTATACATAAATGAAAAATAGCTGTAAATTATCATTCATAAAATCTACACCTTTACGACTGGCCCCGCCATCGTTTTTTCATAATCATATTCTTGTTTAGCATCAATTTGGGTAAAATTGCTTCGAAATTCATTTATTTAAAATTTGCCTAAAAAAATGTGTTTTTCATTGTTTAAACAATTAATAAACAATCAGCGCACAAGTATAAGTTTATAACTTTTTTCTGCAAGTCATTTGTAAGTAATATCAGAAGGTTTTAGGAAATTCCATGGATTCCGAAATAATGCATAATTTTAAGCTATTTTTACTCCACTAATAGAACGAACGTTCACCAAAAAAATAGGAAAAGAAGAAGATGAATCGTGTATGTCATGCAGTTGTGTTGTGCACTTGCCCTAATGTAATGTCATAATGTCAGTCTGGTCTGATATAGCTCCTCCAGTATTGAAACGACCACTTTGGCCTTCCCCTACCTAACAACCAATTTTTCTCGAAGATTCCCAAACCATTGTCTAACTGTGGCTATTAATAGAAATTCCATAGGCGTACCAAATTATTTGGTATAGGCGATACAAGAGACGTAGAGAACTTACCTACACTCCTATAACTTCTGAATGGAAAACATATTTTTCGACAAATCTGCCAGAGGGCATTTTGGCAAGGAAACAAGTAAACTATTGCAAAGTTGAATAAATAACTGCACTACCTATTTATTAATCAAACAAACCTAACCTTTCAAACGCTGCATGACAAGACACTGGTGAAGATTCGCCGTAGCATAAGCAGCCACATCAAATCGTGTCCACTCGTGTTTTTTCCCTCTCTACCTACCAAACGGTCGTTTCAATACTGGACGAGCTCTACATCATCAGTAACCACAGAACTATAAATTGTTATGTGTCAGTAACCCCGTTTGTTTACCTTTCAGACCCAACGGCATTGACGGCGATTTTTTTTAAAAGGAAATAAAATATTTCCGAGTTTTTCTATGGGATAGTTGACTTGAATTTACATGGAGAAGAAAACTCACCATTAGAAAATATTCGTGTACATTATTTTATCTACGAATGAAAGGTTTTTGGCGGTGTAAAATAGGTAATAAGTACTTAACCTACAAAGAAAATTACGAACGCCAATGTATGCAGGTGCATTTGTCATGAAGTTGACTGTTGACATAATGTGAAAATACCGCTAATTTTGAACTAAGCCAATCTCACATTGTTATTTCAAAACTAACCAATGGCTATTCACTTTCCCAATAGCCAATCAGACTTTGGGTCTCAAAACGAGCGCATGCGCCTTAAAAAATAATCTAAATGAAAAGGTCTATTGCTGTATGTTTATTTACCTAACCTGATCAATCCTAAACCATAACCTAAAAATCATAACAATGTATGTACTGCTGAGAACAAGAATGCACCAGAATAGACTATATTCATATGCAACAGATGGACAAATATCAGAGAAACCAGGAACACTGACCTACAGTCGACCTTAACCCAGACAACATTATGGAAATGATAAGGACCAAAAATATATTCGATGATAAATACCATAATGACCAAAAAAGAAGAAGAGAGAAATAGACACAGAGGAGGAAACACCTAGAAATGAAGAACAGACTGCTCTCACTTCTGAAGTAATTTCCGAAAGCCGGTAGCAGCGGAAAGAGGTGTTATGGCATTGCACACCCACTCGAGTCCAGCATATTTGCAACGCGTGCGAAAAACATGAGTTTTTACCTCCTATGGAAAAAAAAGGAAACATTGGCTTGTGATTGTTTTTCAAGGGGACACAGCTTGTAAGTTTAATATTCCTTTTGCTCCGAAAATGAAAGATATCGAAAGCATAGTCGATTAGTACATTACCTAGTCAGGTTGTCAAACCATTTTCAGATATGAAAACCCTGCCTTTTCACAGTTCACAATAAAAAAATATTTATCTCTTGAACAATTAATTTTCTGCACCCTTCAAAAAGCACGGTTGTTGTCTTCCTACCGAAATAATCCCAAAGATGATTTAACCTCTTTAGATTAAATTTTTGGGGTTTGAAGATTGCCAATTCGATGTTCGAAAATATTATCGTCCAAAGTCTGTCTTTTATAATATTATGGCCCAATTTGAATTCGCTAAAATCTGGTACCCAATTCATTCCAATTGTAGAATGAAATTAGTTAATAAAATAAATAGATGAGATCCTGTCTCATAATATAAAACAAAAAGATGAATCAGGAATATCCTTGTCGGTTTTTATTTCCAAGGTACGTTGGGGAAAACGCAATTCCCCAACTCTATTGTCAATCCATCTTGTGTGAACAACTTCCGGTGTCAAAAAATCGATCATATCGAGTCAATTATAATTATTCCTCCTGTACAACTCAGAGACGACGGCTAGCGCTCCGCCCGGCAGGAACCTCACGAAGTTATCCCCCGCCAGAGGTCCTATCACGAACAAATTTTCGTAACCGTTGACGCTATGAGTGGACCTATTTATGTCGACGGTGTTCGTTTTGCAATCGACGGGTAGATCCTTGCGATTGCCGAGACTGAAGTCCTGGGGCAAGAACGAAAGGTCGGGTCTCGAACCTACGAGTACCACCGCGAAGCAAACATTGAGTTCGACTTGAGTTCCTTCCTTCGAGGTGAGAGTGATGGTTCGAGTTTTTTCGTTGAGGTCGGTCAGGTTGTATTCCGGATAGGCGTCGTATAAGGGGTAGGATGAGTCTCCGTCTACCATCATTTGATGAACCTGCGAAGGAATATCGATTGAAATAGTCTATAGATGTTATAAAATCACTATTCTATATCAAAGAAGACAACCATCATTATTATATGAAATGTTTTACACTTTAACATCAAATTGTAGATTTTTATCTACAGACAGCATTTTTTTGAGATCGTCATTTGTATAATATCGGATTATTTTTATTCGGGTAAATAGATTTGGTATTTGAATGGATCAACACATTCAACATGCTTGAAAATGGAAATGAACCAACCTAACTGTTCTGAACATTTTGTAATTTTGATTCTGATAATATTCAAAATCGAAATAAGTATGAAGGAATAAAAGTTTATTAATAAAAACACGGATTATAAAAAAAAACAAATAATAGTTATTTATTGTATGAGTGTCTTATTAGCCTTATAAAACACGAAAGAAAAGGCAACACAAGAGCGCACCTCGAGTGTTTGCTTTTCTTGAGTGTTATATATGCTAATGAAACATGAACGCAATACAACATTTTATCCGCAACTGGTATCTCATAAACACGAAGACTTCCTAAATTGAAGGATTATGGGATGTTTATGGCAATTGCTGAAAATTTATAAAATATGTTGTTAGAGAAGGTTATTTATTATATTATTATATCGTCGGTCCCACGCCAAAATCGCGAATGTGCAACAGGTGAAGTGGTGATTTGGTCAAAACGAAAGGATTATCGTCCTCTTTCCTAGATTGAACCTCGACATATGCATGTGTGCTGAGTGAATTGATTCTGGTGCGTTACGATCTTTAAATTTAATGGCCTATCACTGTTGATATTGGTGGAGTATAATTATTTTCCTTATTTTGCAATCAATGTTGTAGTTGATTAACATATTTTTTGTGTTTAATATGATTGTAATATTGGAATTCTTGGAGGTACTGCATGGTTATTGTTGAAGGTCAAGTATAGATTCTATACTGTCAGATTTTCGTCCCCTTTGGAATTATCAGTGAATTACCGATGAAATTATCTACATATTATTTTATATCTTACATATCGTATCTGATACTCCCTTTGGCTAATTCCTATCAAGGTTGATTTGTGTCTTTGAATTAAGTAAAGGATAAACAAATATATATATTTCGGCCATTTTGGCAAGCATCCGTTCAGACGATTGGCGACTAATTTTTTTAGAAATTAGATCTACGCTTTTCCCATTTTTAGGTAGGTACCAGATAATTGGGAATTTCGAGTGGACTAGCGCTTATCTCACAGTACCAAGGGATTATTCCAAGGATTCCGATTGCAAAGGGAGTATTCGACTATTCTGGGACAGTTATGCAGTTACCTTATAGGACAGCCCTCTGGTAAGCAATTTTTTTATTTCATAACTATACGTTTATGAGATTATTTTGCTTTTCTCTTGAGAAAAAAATTGCTTCTGGAGAGGATTGTACCTCTGGCTTAACTTGTCTCAGAACACTCGATTGCTAATATATTCCTGAAGCATAAATTTTGATTCACATTTTACCAGTTCCTTTTATCGTTCTACTTCATCAATTCACAGTGAGGGTTATTATTTTTTTTGATCGTTGTAGAATCAATTCATTCCAGTCGCTACCTTGTCGCCAAGAGCAGGAAAATTCATTCAATTTTTCAAGAATTACCTGGCATATCGATTGAAAAAGGGAATTTACCGCCCTATTTCGAAATATCTCTGAAAATTCTTCGATTGAAAGAATAATTAAAATTTATCTTTATCTAAGAGAGTTGTGTCCACTGGAAGACGTATGGTCTCCCTCTTCTCATATGAACCGAATAGCATACTTTTGCTCTAGTACATGATTAGTATTTTGGTTCATAACGCTAGATTTTCCTTCTACTTGACGAAGTATATTGCTTTAAAATACTATATTTTTTCTGTGGCAACTTTAAAGTTGTTTTCCTTAAAATACTATATTTAATTTTTCCTGGTAAAGTCTCAAGGAAATTTTTATATTTCCTTCTGAATACATTTACTTATTCACATTTTTTGGACTCTTCAGGTACATTTATTCACCTTATCAAAGCTTACTTTGTTTTTTATTACTTGTTTTTTTTTTGAATTTTGCTATTTAAATTTTTCTTATATATGGACTGAGGGCATTTTTTTGTATGCTATAATTTGCATCTATCTTTTGACTCTCTAGATTAAAATTTGAATCATAAAAACTTGAAGTTCAAAGGATATCCTTCGTTCTCCCCCATTTTGTTCAATTTTTTATTCCTATCATCTTCTTCGCATGATATATACCACGGAGTGAAGCCACCTACTGAGACAGAAATGCTTAAAATTAACTTGGAAATTTAAATCCAGGATAGCATATTTGATTGCTACTATATTTTTTCTTTCACTGTAATCTTCCAGTCTTATATATGGACTGAGGGCATTTTTTTGTATGCTATAATTTGCATCTATCTTTTGACTCTCTAGATTAAAATTTGAATCATAAAAACTTGAAGTTCAAAGGATATCCTTTGTTCTCCCCCATTTTGTTCAATTTTTTATTCCTATCATCTTCTTCGCATGATATATACCACGGAGTGAAGCCACCTACTGAGACAGAAAGACTGGTACTCTAGGAGGTCATACAGCACGTCAAATTCAGCCTGGTCCGTGAAGATGAAACCAATTCACGCCAACAAGGGGATCTAAAAACCAACAGATACCCACCCACGACCAGATTCGTCGTCGTACCGCTGAGACCATCTTCGTCTAAACCAGCCTTCTTCATCTCCCTCCATTGAAGACCTTCTCCGCAGGTATATACCGAATCACCATCGTCTAGAGGAATCTTTGTAAATGTTCAAATTTAATCGGAGTCAAAATTTGTTATGTATATTTAATTTTTGAATTTTTCCATTGAATTTTTTTATATACCGAGGTTAGGAGAGGCTGAAGAGCCATATATCGCCCCCCCCCCTCCCTACAATATACAATCTATATGTTCAGTTGGTTGCTTAAAGTATGTTGCGTCAAAAGTTTGTAAAAAAAAATAACTATTTCTACGTCAGGGGTTTTCAATTCATCATCAAAATTAATTAAAGCACATTCAATTCGTCAAACTCTAATATGTATTTTCGGAGAACCATTTGTGGAGATTATAGAAACAATTTGATCAATACAATACGTTCACATGTATCATATCTTCAAGTGTCGGAAAATTAAATTGTTCTGTTAACCCCGTTTCGAGTTTCTTAGATTTTTTTCTTATGGGCAAACTCATTTGCTTAACATTGAAATCTCAAGTTTCGATTTCACACCCAATAGATTTCATTTTATGTAAAAGTTAATCAATTGAAATTTCTTTTAATTCCAGTAATTTTCTTAACGTTAGCTCAAATGTAAAGAATACATTTGCTAATATGAGTGTAGGAGATTATAACTCCTGACACTTCCAAAAGGGTTAGAATTAATGTTTTATGGCTATATCAGATTAAATATATGGAAGGGAGGTTGTGCCCCCCATGACGCGCCAGCCCCTGTACAGAACCCTAGAAACAGAATCACATTTTCGCCGAGAACATTTTTGGAAAAACAAGAATAAACAGAGTTGTGATCGATGTGTTGCAGAAATTACCCTGTATCTCAATAGGTTTTGTCGAGATTTATAACAGTTAACCGAGGCGATGGAGAACTTTAAACTACAAAATATCTGATAAAAAAAAGCGTTTTACCTTATGATATTCGGGATACAAATTTTCTGGTAGCTGTTTATTGAGATCCGGAGACTTGTTCCTGAACACGTGGACAACAGGCACGTTCCTAGCCCTTGCCGCGATAACAGCATCGGCCGCACTCAAACCCGCCCCCACGACCAAAACAGGCTCGATATCGTCAGGTCTTCGGCCTTCCACGTAGGCATCCAAGTTGTTCTCCAAACTCCTCAGATCGTAATGCAACCAATGCGGGTCCGTCCTGTTTTTCGAAATTTCCAATCTGTTAGGCAGATCGTTGCCCCCATTCGCCAGTACCAAGTATTTACAGCTATAACACGTCTTTTCTCCGGTCGCAGTATCCACCGAGTTGACAATCCAGTTCGAATTGGGATCACAGTACGGCAAATTATAAGATAAAGGCACTGAATTGTAGTCTACGCTGCTAGAATTCCTTATCGAATAAATATTAATGCTATCGTATCTATCACATATACCAGTAGGATCACAGCAAAAACTTGCCGAACGCTTACGTTCGTGCTTTTTGTTTATCGGGAATGGGTTTTGGTCGGAGGCGGGTTTTCTCGGGTTGCTTTCCATGAGATGGTCCTTGGGTCTTTTACATCGGGATTTTTTTCTGTTCCGCAAGAGTAGACAGTTTATGGCGTTGGATATGAAACATGTCCTGTATTCTTCTCGGTGTTCATCCGCCTCCGGTTCGATACACGCTTCGACACTTTCCTTAATTTCCTTATTGATCTTCTTCACCCAATTATTTCTCTTCGTCCTGTTCCTCTCTACGTACACAGTCGATAATTTGTTTTCAACGTCCAAAGGCTCGGCTGATGTCACTTGAACATTGTTTTTGAAATACTTGCTCAGTTCCATCTGTTCCGTGTACTGGACGTAATATTTGGCGACGTCCCGAGCGTATGCTCTTTTTTCTCTGAAATCTTTGTTGTGGAATGGTAGACCAGGTAGTGACATCCAAGTGCCAAGGGAGAGGGTGAGGATTTGAGGGTCCATCCGATGCCAGGAACCGCCAGGAGGGCCTTTGCCCAATACTACGTGCTCAATCTGAAAAATAAATTGAAATGTTCCTATTTTTGTTCTACGATTAGTGAATAAAGCATACTTTTGTGCTTGAGTTTGACTACTTGACAACCAGTAAATAAGTGTTTTTTAGAATGGCAATAGTAGTTTTCCTAACAAGTCAAATCAAACAACAAAATGAAAGAAACATGGTCCATTATAAACGACCTGAGGGATAAACCCAAAAAAATAAATGATTCAGAAATTCCAATTAGTGCAAATGAAATGAATGAATTCTACTGCTCAATTGCCAAAAAACTTAACGAGAACACTATAGCTCCACATGACCTACTAGTACATCTTGAAGAGAACGGAAATGATGATCATTTACTATACGATACAAATATTGACGAATTGTTGGAAGTAATGAAAGAAATAAAAAACAAAAAAGCAACTGGCTTTGATGACATTTCCATAAAAAAATTCGATAGCCTTCCAAGAGTTGCTCTCAATACTTTAGTCTCACTAATAAATCTATCGTTCCGTGATGGTATATTTCCATCTTTTCTAAAAATGACAATAGTAATACCATTACATAAGGGCAGGAACCTAGATGATCCCTCAAATTTTAGACCAATCTCCCTCATTCCTACCCTTGCAAAAATTATTGAAAAACTTGTCAAAAAAAGACTCAATGAGTTCGTCAGCTCACACAAAATCATTAACACAAATCAATTTGGATTCCAAAATAGAAAGAACACACATGATGCAATTTTTTACTTTCTACATGAGCTATTGCCGCAGCAGTGTTCTGTGACCTCACGAAAGCTTTTGACTGCGTGAATCACAGAATACTCTTGCGAAAGCTTCATCACTATGGGTGTAGACGAGTAACTTTGGATTGGTTTGAATCGTACCTCACAGAACGTAGGCAAGTAGTGAAGACCCACGAAATTTCAAGGACCAATGAGATAGATTCGGGTGTGCCGCAAGGATCGGTTCTAGGTCCAACTCTGTTTTTACTATACATTAATGATTTATCAAATCTTAACTAAGATTATTTGCAGATGATACCACAATTCTGTGGAAGAGTAAGACCGTTGAAGATCTTAACGAGAAAATATGTTGCGATTTAAAAATGGTTAAGTCTTGGTGTGATTCAAACCTTTTATTATTTAATATCTCAAAAACGAATATTGTCTCCTTTAAATGTACTCTTCACGATGTGAACTTAGAAAATGATATTGAAAATAAAGATTGTTCCAGATTTCTGTGTTTGAATATTGACAAGAAACTGAAGTTTGATATACACATAAAACAAGTAAAAAGAAAAATTTCTACCGGTTGTTATGCAATCAGAGTAATTGCTAGGGAGCTTGGAGTACCTACTGCTAAAACAGCCTATTACGCTTTGTTTGAATCTCATTTGAGGTATGGTATTCCTTTTTGAGGAGTGTGTAGCTTAAATTGGCTGGACTCGGTCCTCAAAATTCAGATTATTGGTAAAATTGAACCACGCGATTCATGCAGGCAACTATTCATTGATATGGAGATACTGACTGTTGTAGCTCTTTTTATTTTTGGAACTGTTTGTCTTATGAGAAAACATATTTTGAAATTCGAAGTCATTTCTTCTCATTATTCCACAAGACTAAGCTCTAGGAATAATTTGAAATTACCTTCGTTCTCTCTAATCAAGGATTCGTTTATTTATAACGGAGTTGAGATGTATAATCATTTGCCAATCGAAGTCAAAGACTCTAATGTAGATAATGTGGGTTTTAGAAAAAACATAAAAAATCTACTGTGTAGAAGACCGTATTATGTTCTACAAGAATTTTATACGATAATCTGATTATAGTTTGACTATTTTGTATTGTATATTTATTTATATTTTATATTGTATTTATTTATATTTATATTTTATATTGCATTTATTTATATTGTATATTTATTTACTTATTAATTGTATATAGTTGCGATTTTATTTTTTTGAACCTGTGATTGAAAGATCGGAAACACTTTCGTCCAATATATTGTTTTATATACCTGTATTTGAAGCTTTGTCAACAAGATTATCATCTTCGGACAATAAAGTATATTTATTATTATTATTATAAGTGTGAAAAGTGGTCCTTCACCGCCGTTGCCAATGCGAAGCAGAGTTCAATCAAGCAGTCGAGTGCGGTAAGACACTGTCTGCATGTTTTAGGAACAACAAGTGAGAAAAATAATACGAACATTTATACTAATGAAAACAAAACATATATCATTTAACATTATTTGTTGTTAACAATGATTATATTATTACGGAATCGAAAACCGTACACAACTGCCGAATACAATATGCCACCGCATATTTATCTAGCGTGACTTCAAAATCCCAAGAAGACTCTCTCTGGAACACATCTAGCGACTTCGAGAAAGGCCGACGAACGACCGTTACGAATGTTCTCGTCGTTATTGACTTATATAAGAGCCAGCCTAACCGGCGAAGACAGTACAGTAGTGGACTGTGACTGATTTATTCAATTGACAGGGTACAATATTGTGTTGTAATTGTGAAGTGTAAATAAACGGAAAATAATTAGTCGAGTATTTTAATTTTAAATAGTTCGCCTCTATGGATAAGCCGGCCCTGCGTCCATCAGGGAAAAGAGAATCAGCACCATCCCAACACAGAACGAACAAATAGTAATGCAGATGCCGTATTTAGGAGATCTTGTCCAAATGCGAGTGGTGAGCATCGCCAGCGAGTTGGATGCCATGAAGGAGTCGTCAATATTAGACGAGACTATTAGCTAAATACGAATAGACTATCGCACACATGAGACAGGACCAAGAAACAGATCCAGGCAATAAACAATGAGCACTTTCTGCGTTGGGAAGAGAACCACCTGCAGAGATGTTTTGGTCAGAGATCCTATTTTCGAAGCAATATGGGCACAGTGGGATTCGTTGGTTTTATAAAATGGACTTCTCAAATAGGTATGGGAATGACAACGTAGATAGACAGGCATATATTGTTGAAATTCACTTTGGTTGGTAACAGATGAAGACAACAAATCAGTTTCCTAGAAGTGAAACAAACTAAAAAGTGGGACAAATCAAATTTTGTGTGATAAATATAAATGATTAATTCGACTCCGAACCACGATCAAGGACTGGTGGCGTTCTTAGGTTAGGAGTCAAGTAAATGTGAAATGTGAATGTCTGCCGTTATTAATACGTGGATCGCAAAAATATTATAATAGTGGTGAAGTCAAAGCAAGGCTTTATGTATTAAATAGTCCCGTACTTCTCTACGCGGATAACCAGGCCGGATGACAACGGACTTGTCGGAAGCAGGGACGCTGGGGTGGAATATTGCCAAGAGCAAGACCCGTTTCACCCCCAGGACGGAGCCCTAATATTGCGTAACAGGTTACGTAATAGGGGGAAAGCTGGATAATAACGCCGTATCGAAGTTACATCCAAGAAAGCATATATAGAGAGAGAACTAAAAGTGGTATGAATTTAACCTTTTTCTATTTGTTAGTACAAAACGTATCAATTTCCAATAAAACTGAAGAAATTGAGACTGATTTATGGGTTTCTCATAGTTATGGAGGGTAGAGTTAAGGAGAACTATCTCTTTTATAAAATGTGTTCCTAAAAAAGAATTAAAGTACTGTACCAGAATACCGTTTTTAAAGAAAGAGTCAAAAGGCCCCATTTTCAAATCATAATTTCAAAAGAATCTAAAACAACGTAATTTAGACCACACTCTATGTATACGAGCGCCATTCTGACCACTTTCTAAAACTTTAATTAATGCTTCTTGGTGTACACTTTTTGAGTTTAACAACCTTACAGTTTAGCGAACTTTCCTGTCAAAATGTCAAAAGAATGTTCTAAGATGTCCAAAAACCCTGGTGCTTGAACTGATTCGATATTGTTCAGATTTTCGTGGGGACACCACCTTTTACTTCAACAGAGCTTCTCTCTGCGGTAGTCTGTGGTAGATGGCGCCGTCCAAAAATGTTTGTTTATATCGTCGCTTAATGTCAAAACTTAATTTTTGACATCTGCAGCATCTTATATTAATTTTTTTTTCAGTGTTTTGTCGGGGTCTATGCGTTTTCCATCTCTTTGATTTGAAATCTTGCTTAGCTTATTCCTGAATTCGTTCTTTGAAAAATCCCTCGTTTATCAGTGCGTGAGGAATTGTTTATTTTCAGGTAGTGTAGCGTGTAAGGATACTTTTTGTAGAATGGGCCACATTTGTATTTTGTGTGGAAAGTATAAGGCCGTAGATTCGAATATTCACCTGTATTCAGTACCAAAAGCAAGTACAAATCTTGACGAATTGACTAATAATGATATTTTCATAGTTCATCATATTGTATGCATCGCATTTTATATTTTCGGCAATTTAATGACAGTTTCATTTCCAATTCTCCGTCTGTCAAAATTCAGTTACCTAATCTCAAATTCAAATGGTACGAAAAACGAATAACAACAATGCCCAATGTTCGGGGGCTTCTAATTCTAGCTTTGCTAGTGGTGGTATTTGACAGCTGTCTCTTTTCAACCAATAGCAAAGCTAAAATTAGAACCCGCGAACAGTTTGCCTCAAAAAGAAAGTAGAGGAAATAAATATACCATGTTAGTGAATTAAAACTGAAACGAAATTGGCGCCCTCTGACACGCTAGTAATCTCTATTATCAAGTAGGCCAAGTGTCGCCAAGTTGATCCCAAACTTCTACAGGTATAAAATCATCATATTTTTGTCTCTTTGGACCCCTTCTGGGACCTTTCACTTCATATTCCACAGAATACTGGCCAGCTCAGTCTTTCACAATGTTTAGACTCGTTTACCAGGGAAGAAATTTTGGAGGGCGAAGAAAAACCAACTTGTTGTACTTGTAAGGAAATGATAAAATGCACAAAGTCATTATATATACATAAGTTCCCCAAAATATTAGTAATTCACTTGAAACGATTCTCACCATGGGGAGATTTATGGGAAAACTAAATGCCACCATTGACTTTCCTCTCGAAGGTTTAGATATGAGAAATTATGCAGCAGATAACGTAACACCGTGTTTTTACAACTTATATGCTGTGTCCAACCATAGTGGAACAATCTATAGCGGACACTACACGGCTTACTGTAGGCACCCTTATGCAGGCATATGGCACGAGTACAATGACTCCAGAGTATCACCGATATCCCCAAAATCCCTTATAAGTGGAGAAGCATTCGTCCTCTTCTATGAGCAAGAGGACACCCAATCACACCTTTAGTTTTTCAGTTTTCCATTTTAATCCATTTGTTAAAATATCTTTATATTGTTACGAAATATAGCACCAGGGTTTTTAGACATCTTAGAATGTTTTAACCTTAGATATTTATGTCATGGGCCGGAATGCAAAACTTGCGCATGCGCAATAGTTTTTGGGCGCTCTTTTGAAAACGAACAGACTGATTGTTATGACTTCACTTTGTTTAAATAGGGTCTTATGTAGTGTCATCAATATTGTTCACTCAATAGTCAATGAATATATGCCCTAGCTACGCACCTTTTTCCCGGTTTTCCTAAACTCCACCAACGCCTCTAATTCCAGGCCGACGTCGGCGCACGGGCGCAGCAACGCATCCATCAGCAGCGAAATCCGATTCGTCGTCCGGCCCTCCAAACCAGAGGCTATCGCGTCCAGGTCGTGGACCAGCAGACTCTGGCCAACGGCGGGGCGCAGCCTCGCCGACAGCATCTCGTCCGGATGGGCCTCGGACGTGATGTAGGGGACGTTTCCTGCGAGCATGAAGGACAGAGCGACGGCGCTGGGTCCATTACCTGGAGAAACAGATTACGATCTTTGGAATAGTGTTCTTGGATCATAGAAGTCAAGCAAATACAGTACAAACAAATCTATCTCAGAAGGCTGTGCTACTTAAATTTCGCCCACTATGTCAATAACTGTTAACTTATTACTCTCGTTTCGGACGTCCATCGTCTTAATGGATTCACAAGGTTTTTACGACGTTTCGAATGATTGTATCTGCAATCGTCTTCAGGTGAATACTGTATTCATGGGAGTCAGGTTTATGTTTGTGAGAGTCCGCCGTTCGATATAACGTGCATTGCAAAACTATTGATTTATGTGTGATTGTCTGCCGTTTAAAATAACGTGCATTGCAGAAACAGTAATTGTGAGTGACGTAAATACGAGAATAACCTCGTTTGAACAAAATTTATACAGCGTCCATACAACCCGCTATTATCTACGCCGGTAACCAGGCCGGATGAAGACGGATTCTTCGGAATAGGGGGGAGGGCATAATTTAAAAGGTAACCAACTCTCTTATTCTCTACGCCAGGTAACCAGGCCGGATGAGGACGGATTATTTGGAATGAGGGAGTATTACATAAATTTTATAATAATAATTACAAATAGTGAAGAAATATTGAGAGAGTATTACAGAAATTTAACGATAGAGGCAGAATTACAAATAGTGAAGAAATATAATGGATGCAGTATCGTCTAGAGCGAGACTTATGCATTGGCCCGACGAAGCCCCGAAGTTACGTAATAGGGGGAGAGCTGTTATATGTCACCGTAAGGAATATGAACCAAGAAACGAAGAGGGAGAATGAGCAACTAGACGTTAAAATCTGACCCTATTCCACGCAGAGGTATGAAGTCCACATGCTGACGTCAGAACATTCGAAACACTCCGTGTTATTTACCTCGCGCCAATTTGCCGATTGCACCCGCCAATGCAAATTGGAATGCATTTGTGTGTGAAGGATAAAGCCGAATCAGAAACGATTTTTGAGGAATCTTTCAACTGTGACGAAGAAGACACTAGCTGAAAGAAAATGCCACAAAAATTATATGTTACTGTGAATAATATCAACACGGAAGCAGAATGAAAAGCATTAGAAAAACGTATGAATCCCATTGAACCTACTCTGGCAGCAGTGCGTCAGCAATCAGTTAATAGCGATGGCAAGGTACATACAGGTTTATGTCATTTTTAAAATTCAGATAAGTCTCCCCTCCTTCTTGCGCCTATGGGAGTAAGGTCATATGTATTAAATTTTAATAATTCTAGTTAAGGGGGGGTGACACAGGGTGAAATACCCCGTGCAACACCTAAAAAAAACAGCTTAAGATAATTATGTTTCAAAGTTATTTGGGTCTCGTTTGCGTTGTGTCTTGTTTGTGCATCTATGATTTGAGTATTTTTGAGTTTTTTTGTTTGGGTTGTTTGTGTATGTTCGTTTTGACTTGCGGGGTTTGTATTTTATGTGTTTTATTTGAGGATAATTTGCGTTATTTGTAGTTTGTGGGTGTTTTGAGTAGTTTTGTGTATTTTTGCGTGTGTGCATTTGAAGTAGCTTGTGAGTTATTAGAGTGTTTTGTGTCCAGCACTACCGGCCGCGCCTTCCCGGGAACGTGTGGAGTTTCAGGGCTATTGCCCCACCCCCAAGTCCCGAGGCGCCGCCGCCACAAGTGATACGGCAAGCTGGTGTATGATTTGTGTTAGTGTATGCAAGGAGGTTTGTACGTCCGCCAAGGTTTGAGTCTGTTTTGTACTTATTGTTTTGAGGTGTTGTATTTCAGTTAAGATGTCTTTGTCTAATAGTTCCGCAACTCTTAGTTCTTCCTTTTGTCTTGTTTCTTTTCCAGGTATTTGTGCTTCTTCCACCCCATCAAATAATAAAAATATTGTAAAACAGAAGCGACTTTTCAGTACAAAATTCCCGTTTAATAAAGCCAAGCGCAGAATAATGTATTGCAATGAACTTATTACATTGTGATTAATAAAAAAGATTTTTTTGTATGGTTTCATTGTTAATTTCATTAAGTCAACTTGATGAAATATTTTCGATAATGCCAATTTAACATTTTGCAATCGATTTCAATGATCGGATAATTTGAATGAGAACAATTATACGCTTAAAAATATAATTTTACCTAAATACAATTCTCAAATATATTGTACCCTAAATTGATTAGCATTGTATCCTAGAATTTTCCAATAGTCGGCCAGTTAACCTCTTTATCATCTACTTCTGGCGTATTACAATTTTATCGCAATAGTCCACTTTGTAATTTACTTTCATTCTGTTGACATAAATTGTCTGGTAAAGAGAAATAAACGAATATCGACTCGTAGATAAATCACAGTCTAAGTAACGTGGAGTATTATGGATGATGTGACGTCAGCATGGGGACTGCGTAAGGTCTGCCGCTCACAGTCGAAGTACCTTTGCGCGGAATAGGGTCAAGTTTTAACGTCTAGTCAATGAGCACCGACGGATCTCGGTGGTACGATACAGCAATACTCATTTATCCTGGAAAGTGGGCGCAAGCTGTCATTATACCCGGTTGATTCTATTGGTTATTGTGCCTAAGCCTACCATGTGCCTAGGGCGGGGGGAGTGCCTGTGATGATCCCAGACACCACTGGGCAAAGTCCAGGTCCCCTCTCGGTAATATGGTAGCGTGCTTAATAGTCATAGCGAATCCTCACGCGGTCGGTAACTCGTTACATGTTCACACGAGTAGTATCGGTCGAAAGTCTGATTCGGCGGCGACCAATCAAACGTAACAAGAGGAGTCTTGTTGACAAGGGTACCCAGGGGGAGGATGATAGTCCCATCGCTTCGCCGATGCCTCTCCACATGGCGTTGGACTCTGGGGGGGAGTGGTACTAGATAGTGAACAATGGAAAACAATACCTTAATTCGGAGAGACGGGGGAGTCCTTCATCCGATGGGTCCGGGTGATTGTATTCCCTGTCTGACTCGGCGGGGAGCGTTGCATTAACCCGCTCGGGCACTGACATCCCAGAGCCAGTAGCCTGTCTCATCAGGCGGCCCCACCGTGGCTATTACGGTAGCTGGGATCACCCAGCGCGCTGATTAGGCGTATCCCAATCTCGGTTACTTCCCAGGACGTGCTGAGCTAGGCCGAAAGGTAGGTACTCAGTCAAATCCTGGGGAGAGGATAATCGAGTCGTGGGATTAGTTTCCCTCGGAGTCACTTCGGTGGCGAACAATGTTTCGTTGTTATGACCATAGGCGTGTAGGTTATTTGGATTTATTTGCCATTATCAGTTTATCGCACCAGAGCACAAATCAAACTAACATACACGCCGCTGTCTACAGCGGAGTGGGCGTTGACCATATGAAACCGGTGTTGTGCGCATCCATACTTCTCGCCAGATTAAAAGGCGACGACTGTAACACCCCCCGTAGTGTCCGTTTGCGTGGAAGACAGAAACGCTAGGGTTCCGAAAATTGTGAGCAAGATGGGACCCAAAACAACTGACAGCACAAAGTGAATCGCGTCGCTGGCGCTCGCGAGTTCCTTGAGCGATTTGAATTGGAAGGTGAGGATTTTCTGAGCTCGATAGTGACTTGAGATGAAACCTGGGTGGCTCATTACACTCCTGAGACAAAAATACAGTGGTTACAGTTGCGTCATACCAGATACCCATCTGCCAAAATATTCAAACCTCAATTTGGGGAAAAAAAATCATAACCACTATGTTTTGGGACGGAAAAGGGATCATGTTCATCGTATTTGTGCCTCAGGAGCACATGATTAATGCAGCACGATAGTGTGAGGCCCAAAAAAACCTTAAGAGAGCAATTCCAAACAAACGGAGGGGAATTTTGACGATAAGAGTGTGATTGTTGCATGAAAATACACAGTGTCTTCGCCACCAAGGTGTTTTGGACTCATTCGGTTGGGATTTTGAACTACCCCGCATACTCCACTGACGCCTTCATTTGTAAGGCATTGTAACATAGGCAGTTTTTTAATTCGCGCGTAAAATAAACGATATCGACCGACCGAACGATTATTGAAATATCCTAATATCCATGTAAAAATTGTCAAATGTCAGTTCGCGGAAGTTTGTTCTTACTACCAAACTGTTCTGTGCGTATTTTAAACTTCCTTGTTTGGAAAAATCAAAGGTATAGGGTGTGCTGCTATGACGACTAAGTACAAGTCCGCTAAAGTGGGTAATTACCACCCCCCCCCCTCCTGATTGAAAAATACTATGATAATTCAAAAAATATGCTTGTTTTCTGGCTATTATATACCTATATCAGCGGACTATTATAGAATTACAATATACATTCCTATTTTAAGATTCAATAATAAATGATTTTCAAAAATCTTTCATTTGATAATGGAAATTCCGCCATGTTAAACTTAAAAATAGAATCAGAGCTAAAATTGTGGCAAAATAAATGTGAAAACGAAAACTTACTGGATTTGAGTATACTGGATATATAAAATTAATTTAACAAATTTGCTAACTCTGCCCTGTAGTGAAGCTCCTGCAGAAAGGTCCTTTTCGGCTTTAAAGCGGTTCAAAACGTGGCTTAGATCAAACATGTCTGAGGAACATTTAGCAGGTCTTGCCCTTTTGCAAATTCACCGCAATATTTTAATAGACAGAGAAATTTAAAGAAACGCAAAACTGAGTTTGTCCTCTAGTTGTGATTTTAATATTTTCAACAAAGATTTAGTTTATTATACTTTTTATTAAGATTTTGTCTCACTAATATGGTTTAAATTTGCCTCTAGAATTACGATTTTATTTAGTGTTGTTCCTATATCTGAATACTGAATTTGTTATTGATTTATTTCTTTACTTTCAAGTTTATTTTTTTCTCTGAAAACCAAAGTAAATGAGCCATTTTTCAATTCTTAGTTTGGTTTGAGGTTTAAAATGTATTCAATGTTTAAATGTAGCAGACACACATGTTTTAATTTGAGTTAAAAAACGATAACTGATAAATTAATTAATCGTTTTTATGTTTCTTGTTTTACAATATGTATTTTAAAACAATGTACTTTAATTTTTTCCAAAAATGGGACACACCCCCTGAATATCACTATGCCTCTCCCCCTAGAGAAGTTGCCCTTGTTTTTCAGTATCCAAAGTAGCGTGTACAAAAAATGTATTTTAGAGGAATTTAGATTTTGTAAAGGCCTCAATTTCGTATAAAAAATTCAAAACAAAAAAAAACAGTTACAAAATGACTTCACAATCATATCGTATTCCATTCGAATTACCTTCCCAATCAGATGCCACATTTCTTATCTCTAACAATAAAAATGGATTATCTATATTGCTAATTTTGTAAAAAAAAAAAAAAACCTAGATGTAACACATTTTTAGTTTGATTAGGAATAATTTCAATTGCGTATAAACATAACAAGCAAGTTATTTGCAAATCTTGAATCTAGATAAGATTCGAATCAATGTTCAATTGTTGGTACGCAAAAGACGGTAATTTTTTAATTAGTTTTATGATGAATTAAATTCCTTGAGAAATGATTTGAGACATAATATTTCTAAATGTAACATCAAGCCCCCAAAGTTCCCATATTACTATTTTAAAGAATATTATAGACTCCCTTAAAAAAAGTTAAATAATTGATTTTCCCAAAAATATCTCTAGGAATTTCCTTTAAAATACAAATAATATTCGTTTTTTAAATATAAATATGCCCTGATTTGTTTACGGAAGGAGTATACTCACTATACTAGTTACCACTTCAAAAAATCAAGAAACAATAAAAAAATGACAACCTAAAGACCATTACCGGTGTAAAGTTAGCATCCATTTTCCAGCAGCCACTTTTATTTCAGTGGCGTCGGCAAAAATGTTTATTCAGTAGTTCCAATTATTATTAGATTAGAGTGTAACTCAGGATGAGCATAAGTTTCGATGAATGCCGTATTCTGAGGTTGAGTAGTTGACCAAATTAAGGCCCGAAAAATCAAAATTCTTTCAGAAAAATTATGCCAACTTGAAATTCATAGAGCATATCAGGGACCAGCCAAATAGCAAAAAGAATTATGGGTAACAATCATCCCCGAAAAAAAAAAAAATACATGTCTTTTCAGAAAAAACTTCTCAACTTGGAATTCACAGATCAAATCAACCCCTGAAAAAACAAAATTGACATGTCTCCTCAGAAAAACCCTGCCTTCCTTCAGAACCACCCAAATAATATTTTAACCCTTATAAAGGAATGAAGGATGAAAAAACCCCAGAAAAAATCTAAATGTACACAAATCCTGCCAAATTGAAATCCACAGAGCATATCAAGGACAAACCAAATTACCTCCTGTAACAATCATATCCATTTACAAAGGGCGTGTGAATGGTAAAAATCAACCCCCGAAAAAATAAAAAATGACAAGTCTCAGAAAAAAAATCTGCCAACTTGTGAATTCCAAGTTGGCAGAATTTTTCTAAAGAGACTTATGTAAGTTCTTATTTTTTTCAGAGGTGCACCCAATTGACCTTCTGTATCAATACCATCCATTTGCAAAGGGGATGAAGGGTGAAAATCTACCCCCAAGAAAAGAATCGGAATTGTCTCAAGTCCTGCTAACTTGGAATTAATAAGTTAATAAGTGATTACGTACAATAATGCTAAAATGACCATCATGCATGAGCCAGAAGTGTTGTCTCAGCTGTAGAGGAATTTCTTCAAGAAGAACAAGTAACTCTTCCTGTAGGAAATTAAGGTAAGAGTCGCCTGTTTGTCGTTGTGGAAGGAAATATGGACCTATTAAATGATCATCAAGCCATACATTTACTGAAAACTGATGCTGAAAATGAGCTTCAAAGATTCCATGTGGATTTTCCTCAGCCCAGAGGTGATTGTTATGGAAATTTCGTATACACTGTCGTCGAAAATTAGCCTTGTCAGTAAATAAAACTCCATTAAAAAAATTAGGAATTTGAGCGATTTGATGAAGAATCCAATGGCAAAAAACTAGGCGCGGAAAAAAGTCTCTAGGTAGTAGAGCTTGCACACGTTGAATATGAAACGGAAACAATTGCTGTTCTTTAAGAATTTTAAATACAGTGAAGTTGCTTACATTCAGTATGTTGGCAATTTTTCGAGTACTTGTTTCAGATGACTCCGCAATTAACTCGAGAACTGCTTCTTCTAGTTGCACAGTTCGTACTTCACGAGGGCGCTCGCAGTCAGCCGTTTTCGTTCTTAAATGTACCATTTTTGCGCAAACGTTGGTGAAGACGTGCAAATATTGTGTGATGGGGTACCCTACGTCATGGACACAACTCAGCATACAATCATCGAGCTTGCCGACCATAGACAAAATGCATGTCTGACAATTCCGCATTTGTATAATTTTCCATTCTTTTCGATAAAAGAAAAATTAATTAATTATCATCAATGTTATACCAAACTGAAAGCTTGAAAATGAAGAAACGCTGATTTGACATTTCGTTTAAATATTCGTATTTAACAGAATGTTGACAGTAGCCTACTAGCATCGCTGTTAAGATGATTTATTTTTTGCATAAAAACGGCGCCCCATACGAAAACAAGGCAAGAGAGATTTTTTGTCACACACTGAACGAGAAATTCAAAAATAATTTTTAATTTGAAATATCTTAGAGGCGTACCATTTTTTTCTTTAAAAAAATTGATATCATTACCCGTATGCGCGCCAATGATGAACATACAATTCTTAATTGCATGTCAAAGAATGCGCAACAACTACCTCTTGAAACTCACCAAATGTCATTTGCATATCTCTGCCGGTTTCTGAGCAATAAATAGTCAGTTTTTAAGAAAAACTTTAACACCCCGTATCTCGGAAAACGAAGCATTTGCGGACAAAATTTATATAGCAAACTGTCATTATTTTTTCATGCAGAATCACCCCCTGAAGTTTGTCGCACTCATTGACTAACACGCTGTATATGATATTATCCTCGATAAAAATTTCATTTAGAATGGTTTTTCACCAAACCAGTTTCACTTTGTAGCTCCTCCCTGTATTTTTTCGAAATCGCGGATATTTTATTAATTAATTGTTTAATCGACGTTTGAAAATTTAAAATGGCCAGATCTGCGAACAAAACGACAAGGACAATAACTCCAAAACAAGAATTAAGCCAAGAAAACACAACTTATGCACAAGTTGATATCGGATAGGTAGGTCACTGCCAGCTGCAGGTTAATGCTAAGTTATTCTCTGGAAAAAATAAGTAATCGTCATTGTCATTTGAATAGAAGCAGGTTGATAACCTCTTGTCCATTCATAAATATCACTGAAATAATGATTACATGGAATGTTTTTGAAGGAGATATATCAAAAGTTTATCACTTTGAGACTTTCCATCCCATTATGAATGTACATACATCATTTTAATAGATTGAACTTGTCCCTCTAATATAGATATTTATTGGTCATATATACACAATTGTGCTTTGACAAGTCAGTTAAAAAAACAAAAAAATATGTATTATATAAATAAAATAACAATAGAAAAACAATATTTGTCATTATATACAGGGTGGCCCACCACATTCGCCTCGGTATTTCTACGAGAAATGAAGAGAGTTAGGGAAAAACTTTCAGCACAGTTATATGTGGGTCCATGAGGAGCATATTCCAAAATTATTTTAAAATATATAGGGTGATCCCCAAAAACATTACATACCAAAGTTATATTTTTTCTTATGGAACACCCTATATACAACACAAAATAAAGGTGAGCTACTATTATATTTCCCATACTTAAAACTGACCGTTTCTGAGAAATTTTGAGAAATTTAAAAATACAGACCATAATTTGAAAATTGTTTTCACCCTGTAACGTGTAACGAGCTGCTCGTGATTGAATGTACTGCTTAGCTCAAAGGTTAAAGTTAACTACTACATGAAATTTTTAATGCAATATTATACAGAGTGGCGAAAAAAATTGCCTCAAAATTTGGACACACATTTAATTAAATAACTTCTTAAAGTTGAATGGAACACCCCGTATTTAGTGGCGTAATTTGACGCAGAATTAGATTCCCTTCGAAACTATATTAGGGTTCCCTATACCTATCTCTTCTGCTTTTTACACAAAAGGCGTTTTTATATTTTACTTATGAGTAATTTTTTTATCTTAAAAATGAAACACACTGTATTGTAATGAAAAGCTTTGAAAGCATTTTTGAAGTCATTTTATCGAAAAATTAAGAATCTTAAATAGTTTATTATTTTAATAAATGCTCAAAATGGTGTCCATTATTCTCGATGCATAGGCGAACTCTTTCTTGAAATGAGTGCTGAACTCTGGATAACATATTTTGCGGTATGGAACGAAACGCATTTCTTATTCGTACTTTCATATCCTGAGGTGTCGTTGGCGGTGTATCGTGAACAATACTTTTGATATATCCCCATAAAAAATAGTCGGGACTTGTAAGGTCCAGAGGTCCTCAATATGAAATCTAATTTGCTAAGAAACAAGCGAATTTAAAATATTTCGCCTCAATAATTAAGACACGTGCATCTTCTTATTTTGAAGAATGCTTTAATATTTCAGAAATGGCAATAAATTTGAGTTTTTACATTTGCCTGCATTTTATTGATTTGTTGAAAATATAAACAGGATGTTCATAAAATCAGATGTGGAATCATCTGCGACTGAAAAATAAACCTTAGTCACTATCTTTATGAGTTCTTAATTAAGACTGGAATAGAAAATCAAATAACTATCTGAATGAAAATGCAAATTTTCAATTTCAGATTTTTTCTTTTGAGTTAGGGCCTTTTCAGAATATCTATCAGATGTAGTTCAATGTCCAGCGTGGCTCTAGCCGGGGAAGTAGTTGTTTTCTGTTAGATATTCACAAAAAATAACCTCATTTTAATCGTGGATTTTTCAATTCACAGAAAAATCTTTCCATCAATATTCAATTGAGAATGTTTCCCTTTTCAACCTGCATTTTACTTTAGATACACCGTATTTTAAAAAATTTAAACTTCTGCTTCTAGCGAATCTACGTAAAAATTTCAAAACGCTTTTTACGCTTTTCATTACAATACAGTGTGTTTCATTTTTAAGATAAAAAAATTACTCATAAGTAAAATATAAAAACGACTTTTGTGTAAAAAGCAGAAGAGATAGGTATAGGGAACCCTTATATAGTTTTGAAGGGAATCTAATTCTGCGTCAAATTACGCCACCAAATACGGGGTGTTCCATTCAACTTTAAGAAGTTATTTAATTAAATGTGTGTCCAAATTTTGAGGCAATTTTTTTCGCCACTCTGTATAATATTGCATTAAAAATTTCATGTAGTAGTTAACTTTAACCTTTGAGATAAGCAGTACATTTAATCACGAGCAGCTCGTTACACGTTACAGGGTGAAAACAATTTTCAAATTATGGTCTGTATTTTTAAATTTCTCAAAATTTCTCAGAAACGGTCAGTTTTAAGTATGGGAAATATAATAGTAACTCACCTTTATTCTGTCTATAGTATCTAAAAATATAAAAAATATAGGGTGTTCCAGTAGAAAAATATAACTTTGGTATGACAGGGGATCACCTATATCATACTTCCAAAATAATTGGAATATGACTCATGGACTTCATATAACTGATTAGCTAAAGTTTTCACCTAACATCATACTTTCATTTCTCTCAGTAGAAATACCAGAAGTCAGAATGGTGGTGAGCCACTGTATACATAAGCAATGATCAAAACTTAAGGAAAGATAAACTTGTAATGAGCGGTACCTATGACATGTAAAAATAACAAAATCAACAAAATAAGTTTTATGGACTTACAAGCTGTACATGGGCCAAGTGAAATATCGGTTGCAAGAACTCATCAGAATCTGAACGAACTTATCACAGGAACCGCATTAATAGCTGATTTATATGAATGTATGCATTTCGAGAACTTGACATCATATGGTAAAACATTGAAGAAACTTGATTCATAATACTGTCCTGTTCGTTTTTTCGAAGTCTGAAATAGTTTGATGTATCATATCTTTGTTACGCGTTGTGTAGGAATGTAAACTTTCATTTGTTTTGTAGTTTTTAAAGTTTGTTTTTATGTGCATAAGACATTGCAATATGTAAGCACAGGGCAGGGTAAGTATCTTAAAAGTTTGAATGCACCCCTACAATCATCTCTATATGACAATCCAGCAATGATTCTAACAGTCTTCCTTTGCATGGAAAAAACGGCATATGCTGAGTGGCCCCACACTAATAGAGCATAGGATATTGAAGACTGGATGAGTGCATGGTAAGCCATTATCAATGTTGTTTGTGTCGAACAATATTGCAGGTTGCGTAGTAAAAATATCTTCCGTGATATATTCCTGCAGACAAAAACCGTATGTTCTTCCCATGTCAATTTACTATCCAAAAGAACACCCAAAAACTTAACGCAATGTGGGTTGCTAGGCTCTTTATGTTGTTTCAAACTAAAAATCAATGTCTCAGACTTTTCCTTATTTAGGACTAACTTATTATAATAGAGCCAAGACTGTGTCAAAGAAAGACTATTATGGGCCTCAATTAACAGCATGCTAAAATCGCTATTTGAATGCGTTAATGTGGTGTCGTCAGCAAAAAAGGTGAAATTTGCTGATGGAGCACTATTTGGCAAATCATTAACATAAATAAGAAATAGGACCGGACCTAGAACAGAGCCTTGTGGTACCCCATATTCAATGTTAATTGATTTAGAGCTGACGTCCGTCAAGTAGGACCTAATCATTTTTTTGCTACTTTCGGAAAAGTTATAAAATTTCAGTTTATCCACTAAAATATTGTGTCTCAAAGCTTTCATTAATCACATTAATTAATGAGTTAATTGCCGCGATAAATTAGCCCTAAAACCGAATTGACAACTACTAAATAAATTAAAGTTTTCAAAATAAGTTGTCATTTGGATTTTAAGAACAACTTAATTTTTTTTGCAATTATTGGCACAATAGATATGGGTCTGTAATTTGTTGGGTCGTCCATGCAATTACCTTCACACAGGGGTAACACTTTTTAACATTTAAGAAACTTCGGGAAAACATTATTTCTGATACATTGATTGATAAGTTTGATGAGAGGGATGAGAATAATATATTTAAAACAGTTAAGAATGTTTACGTTAATATCATATGCATCGTTTTTTTTATTATTGATTATTTTAAGAACTTGATTATACGTGACTTCAGAAAAAATAAATTCTTCATCTCCGAATTGTCGTTGGTGGAAGGTAATGTTGATTAAATTTTCAGCAATGTTACCGAAATAATTAATAATATCGTCAGGAGAAATCATATCTAACTTGTTTTTATTTATATTAATCGAATTCCACATTGCTTTTTGTCGATTTCCGTTGCGATTTATGTAATTATCAATGGCTTTTTTTAGCTTTTATTATCTCATTTCTATAAATTCGTTTTTTGTGCTTTACCAGCTCTTTCAGGTCGTTAGAAGGATTTATCTTATAAACATCTAGGAGAAAATAATGATTCTCTCATTTCCCTTAAATAATCTGTGAACCAATTTAGATTGTTTTTGTTGTTATTTAAATTTTTTGACTTGACTGGGAAGAACATATCCAGAGCAGATATAATTATATCAATATCCATATAATCTATAAGTGAAGATGCCACACATTACGCAGTACTGATATTGGCATACTTAGCAAAATTTTAAAACCTTATATCAGACATTTGATCTGATAAAGGTGCTCTCATTCTTTAACTATATACCGGGTGGAAGCGGATTTACCGTTAAACTTTATTTTCACCGGAAGCACATTTTGAGCTAACTGCTATTTTTTTAGTACTTCCGGTTTTATTGAAAACATTTACATTTCCAATTTGACATGAAATATATGAAAGGGAGGAATATCGAGAGGACTGTTAAAAACAAAATGGCCCTCCTCCTTTCATCTTTATAATCCTGAGCTCGGATGTCACGCAGGTAGCTATAGCTGCCTCCGTGGTGACGTTGGTTGTTGCCCTGAAATGCAGGGTGCTAACCTAACCGAAACCACAAATGTGCGGCTGGCTTCTGTTTGTTGACTCTGTTGATTTGTCGTTTACTACCAAGTGTTGTTCATCCTTGCACTTCTTCACCGTACTGATGAGGGCTGAAAGCCCGAAACACGTGTCTACGGTTAACACTTTTCTTTGAGGGCTATGCCCATTAAATTTCTATATATTGTAACGAACCTAGGCCGGACCTGTCGCCTCACACGTTGCCATCGACAGCGATGAGATCATCCCCGGAGATATTCGAGAACCATCCAGTCGCTCTTCCACGTAAAACAACGGTCAATATTGGAAACAATTGGAACATGCCAGAATTCGAAACATCGAGAATGCTGTATCGGAGATAAATAGGCGACCCTCAAGTGGAGTCAAAACAGTCTGAACGAGCCCATACGATCGAGCTATTCAGTAGCGTAGTAATATAAATTAAGTTGTAGATTAAGTGTGAAATAAATTATTAGAACCAAGTTAAGTTTATTTACGTTACAATTGGTGTCGGAAGTGAGATTTTGAAAATAAACAAGTGATCGTGGAGTGGATAGTCAGAAAAATAAATTGATAGACCTTTTTGTACGCCCAAAATAGACAGTGGCCCGGTTTTCGCGAAGTGGACAATTGTGCGTGGGAATATAAACTGATACACTCTTCGCGTGAAACAGACAATAGACTGGTGGCCCGTGGAAAAGAATTCGCGAAGTGAATTTTTAACAAACTGATAAACTTTTTCCTGTGAAACAGACTGATACCTCGTCAAAGACAAAATGTGTTCAAGAAAAGTGCGCCTTGCGGATTTGAAGGTAGCGGAATTGAAACAGGAATTGGAGAAAGGAACTGGAAACAACGGGTAAAAGCAAGAATACTCCAGGAAAGACTTGCAGAAGGACTTATACAAGAAGGTGAGGACCCCGAAACATTTTTATTCGAAGTTCCCGGAGGTGATTTAAGTTTGGTAATGAATAAACTCGAAGAAACTACTAAATCCGTGAAAGAAGAACTGCAACAAAATTCGAGGACTTTGGAAGAAAATGCTAGAAATCTGGAAGAGAAGTTTCAAGAAAATTCTAGAAATCTGGAAGAGAAGCTTCAAGAAAATTCAAGAAGCCTGGAAGAGAAGCTTCAAGAAAATTCTATAAATCTGGAAGAGAAGCTTCAAGAAAATTCAAGAAGCCTGGAAGATAAGCTCCTAGAAACACAGAAGGCCTAAAAAAGAACTCTGTGGTGTGGCGAATCGTCTAGAAAGAAGAATAGGAACCGTCGAGGCAGAGATGGACAAGATGAAGGAACGATCAGTAAGCTGAAAACGAATTAATAGTGCGCCCTCCACAGAGATGGTTAACGAAAATGCAATGTTGACTTGAGTTTGAACTTGGATAAAGTTCAAGAGGGAATAAAAGATGTCAAGGTCATTTCAGAAATAGGGAAGCTTTCCATGAAGCCGCCTCAGTTCGACGGAAAAACTCCATGGGCCAATTACCGCCGGCAGTTTGAAGCAGCGGCCAAAGCAAACGGATGGAATGCAGGGGGAAAAGCTGTAGCACTGATACTTGCATTACGTGGAGAAGCGACAAATATTCTACAAACTCTCACCGCCCAAGAACAGGAGGACTATGATCAGCTGATTAAACATCTAGAATTACGATATGGCCACGCCCATTTGGAACACGTATACCACTCCCAGCTGAAAAATCGCTGCCAAAAATCGGGCGAATCCTTACAAGAATTCGAAACTGACATTGCACGCTTGGTTCGTCTCGCATATCCAGCCACACCAGAAAATGTAATGGAGCGACTAGCGGTTCAAGCATTCCTGGATGGACTCCGTGACCAAGAAACCAGACAAGCGTTGACACTAGCTCGTCCAACACATCTCGTAGACGCACTGGCACGCGCTTTGGAATTTGAGGCAGCAAAACAATGCTGCAAAAGCCAAAGTAAAGTTCAAACGATTGAGGAAGACTCACAGGAGCCTGCTAACTTGGAAGCTGCCATAGAAAAAAGTGATGAAGGAAGTGTTGCCTGAGAAAAAACAGATAAGATGCCGGAATTGTCGCAAAATTGGACATGTGCGTAGCAAATGTCCAACATTCATCGACTCCGATGCAGGAAAACTAAGAAAGGTCGACGAGAAGGGGCAATCGTCGGCATGTGTCCGGCAAGCCCCGGTTAACAACGCATATGTCGCTATCCTTCAACGACAGAACAAGGGTGTCTTCGTAGACGGTCTCATCAATAACGAGCCTTGCACCATGCTGCTAGATACAGGTGCGACTAGGACAATTCTCAGGCCTTCCTTTGCCAGAACACCGGAACGGATTGAACCGACAACTTGGGAAGCTACGCACAGCAACAGGGAGCCAGCTACTGTATATGGCGAGCTATCGGTTGAAATAATTTTTGGCAACACTAAAGTGAAACATCAGGCACTTGTAGCGGACATCGAAGACGATGCAATCATCGGAATGGACATCATGAATTCCAGAGGGTTTGAATTGGATTTCAAAGGACGGCGTCCTACGTGTCAACGGGAAGAGCTGGTGCTTCATGGGAGAAGCGAGGAGTTGATCCGTGTATTGTTGGCTGAAGATGTAAGCGTACCTGAGAGGGCTGAAACCATTCTGGAGGCTCGCCTGGACGGGAGTACGAGCAGTGGAAACGTGGTGATGTTCGAGCCCAAACTTCATGATGAAAATTGGACGAGGGGTTGCACTAGGGAAGACCTTGTTGCGTGCTGACAAATTTGTGCCGGTAAGGGTCAGAACGTCAATTATTTTCCAGTGACCTAGAAAGGAACAATATTGGGGCACTGCTCGTCAGTTTCCTCAGTGATCCGGAGCGTACGAGGTACGATTAGCCAACCCAACAACTTGCCCACAGAACTAGAAAAAATTAGTTGCCATCTCTTCCAAAGACATAAAACCAGCTCAACAGCCCAAACTAAGAGATTTAGTCAAAAGTACCAAGACATCTTCGATACCGGACAAGGAAAAGGGGTCGAACTAATGTGGTCCAGCACAAGATTGATACTGGGGTGCCGACCGATCCGGCAATCAGCAGAAGACTTCCTCTTGCCAAGAAGGAAGAGGTGACAAAATAGTCAGCGATATGGGAAAAGAAGGAGTTATCGAACCATCTGACAGTCCCTGGTCCCTCCAGTCGTACTGGTGAAAAAAAGATGGATCGACACGCTTTTGTGTAGACTATCGCCAACTTAATAATGTCACGAAGAAGGACAGTTACCCTCTCCGAGAATAGATGACACCCTAGACACGTTGGCTGGTTCCACGATTTTCTCGACCCCTTGATCTGAAGAGTGGATACTGGCAAGTAGAACTCGCTCAGGAAGATCGAGAAAGACTGCTTTACCATCGGCTCAGGATTGTGGCAGTTCACCGTTATGCCATTCGGGCTCTGTAATGCTCCCGCCACATTCGAAAGATTGATGGAAACAGTACTGAAGGGACTCTCATGGAACACGTGTCTAGTGTATCTCGGACGACATAATTGTGGTCGGCAGATCGTTTGAGGACCACGTGAAAAACTTGGAGGAAGTATTCCTGCGACTGAGGAACCGGATTGAAGCTGAGCCCTAAGAAATGCCATCTGTTCCAAAAAGAAGTACGATACCTCGGCCACGTTGTCTCTGGGGAAGGAGTAGCAGTGGATGACCAGAAGATCAAAGCTGTTAAGGATTGGCCCATCCCAAAAGACATTCACCAACTTCGAAGTTTCCTTGCTTTATGCACATACTATCGCCGATATGTGCTGGGATTCGCCAACATCGCTAAACCACTGACCAGGCTCACGGAGGGCCAAACAAAGTTCCAGTGGTCCGAAGAATGTCAAGACTCATTCAGGAAGCTGAAAGGAGCTTTGATCAACGCACCTGTACTGAGCTATCCCCTACCCGAAGGGAAATTCATTTTGGATACGGACGCCAGCAACGTGGGACTTGGAGCTGTCCTATCTCAGATCCAGGAGGGACAGGAGAAGGTCATTGGTTATTTCAGCAAGACGCTTAGCAAACCAGAGCGCAATTACTGTGTCACCAGGCGAGAGCTGTTAGCTGTTGTAAAGGGAGTGGAGCACTTCTACAAGTACGTGTATGGAAGAAGATTCCTGTTGAGAACTGACCATGCAGCTCTCAAATGGCTCTTACAGTTCAAAACCTGAGGGTCAAGAGCACGTTGGATCGAGAGACTCCAAGAATTCGATTTCGAGATCGAACATCGAGCCGGAACTAGCCATAAGAATGCAGATGCCTTATCGCGAAGACCATGTCCAGATGATTGCTCACATTGCCGACGAGCAGAAGAGAAAGAAGCAACACTTTGTAGAACCGCGGCAATGGATGACAACTGGAATGACAGCAAGATCCAGAAAGACCAAGAGAAAGACCCCGACCTTGGCTTAGTTGTCAGCTGGAAGAAGGGCAATCGAAGACCATCATGGCAGGAAGTCGCAGGTTACTCGCCGGCTGTTAAGTCCTATTGGGCACAATGGAACTCTCTTATTCTGGACAATGGGATCCTGAAACGTGTGTTGGAGGCCGATATTGGTGGGGAAGACAGACGCCAAATAATTGTTCCCAGGAACAGAAGAGAGAAGTGCTGCGGGAAATCCATGATGGAGTCGCCGGAGGACATCTGGGAGTGACGAAGACCCTGCAGAAAGTGAGGCAACGGTTTTACTGGGCCAATTGTCAAGCTGACGTCCAGGACTGGTGCAGAAAGTGCGCTGTATGCGCTGCCAGCAATGGACCTCGAATACGACCCAAGGCCCCGATGCGTCAGTACAACGTAGGCAGCCCGTTCGAGAGAATCGCCATTGACATTGCCGGCCCGTTTCCCGTATCCGACCACGGGAATAAATACATCCTTGTGGCAATGGACTACTTCAGTAAGTGGGCGGAAGCCTATGCCTGCCAACCAGGAAGCCATCACCGTCGCCGACGTCTTGGTGAAAGAATGGATATGTCGATTCGGTATACCAATTCAATGGAACGAACAGGACGATCAACATCAAGGCAAAATTTCGAATCCAACCTTTTCCAAGAAATATGTCTACTCTGAACATCCGCAAGACAAGAACCACGGCCCTACATCCGCAGTCCGATGGAATTGTGGAACGGATGAACAGGACGATCAACCGCCACTTGTCCAAGGTTGTCTCTGACCATCAAAGAGACTGGGACCAGTATCTTCATTTGTTCCTGATGGCCTATCGATCCGCAGTACACGAGTCAACCGGTCAAACTCCTGCTAGTATTATAATGGGCCGAGAACTGCGACTGCCTTGTGACCTGAAGTTTGGGATACCGCCAGGACAAGACACTGCGGGAGAGGACTACGTCAGCAAACTTCGGCAGAGAATGGACGACATCCACGAACGAGTCCGGTTGAACATCCAGAGTGCCAGCGATAAAATGAAGAAGACCTATGACATCAAGGCCGACGCTGGAGGATTTAAGGTTGATGACCTGGTTTGGCTGTACAACCCCAAACGTCGTCGTGGACTATCACCAAAGTTGCGGAACTCGTGGGAAGGCCCGTATAAAATCGTGAAAAGGATAAACGACCTTGTGTACCGAATCCATAAGCCACCCCGAGGGAAACCAAGGGTCGTCCATTTCAACAGGTTGGCCCCTTACGCTGGAAACCATTACCAAGTTCGCACCCTCAAGCCACCGGAGGATGATATGACGTTCGAGAAGTTTATGTCCTTGTATTCAAACGGGCAGAAAGTTCTACATGGGGTTACTAGAGAGGAGCCACGAGACCTTTTCGAGGTGCCTGCTGACTACGCACTAGCGCACTGTGTGGCAGAAGATCTTCGAATGTCCAGGGGCATCGCCGTAGTGTTCTCCAAGAAATTTGGTCAACTCCAAACACTGCGGGAGCAGAATCCAGAAGTTGGTGGGTGCTACAGTTGAAGAAAGGCCAGAGAAACATCTACTACCTAGTTACCAAGAGGCATTCCCAAGATAAACCGTCCTATGAAGATGTCTGGAAGAGTCTCACCAAACTAAGAGATACTATGGTGGACCAGAATCTGGCGGATCTAGCAATTCCAAAACTATCCTGTGGTATTGATGGGTTGGACTGGAGAGTCATAAGAAGTATGCTGGAGGCGATATTCAGATCCAGCGGCGTCAGGATTTTGGTTTGCTGTAACCCTCTTCCACGACCGATCATGAAGACCGTGGAGTGTTACTTCCATCGAACTTCACGGTGCAGATATGGGGAGTCATGCAGATATCGTCACACTCCAAGGATGAAATTTCGGGACGAAATGCCTTTAAGAAGGGGGCAATGTAACGAACCTAGGCCGGACCTGTCGCCTCACACGTTGCCATCGACAGCGATGAGATCATCCCCGGAGATATTCGAGAACCATCCAGTCGCTCTTCCACGTAAAACAACGGTCAATATTGGAAACAATTGGAACATGCCAGAATTCGAAACATCGAGAATGCTGTATCGGAGATAAATAGGCGACCCTCAAGTGGAGTCAAAACAGTCTGAACGAGCCCATACGATCGAGCTATTCAGTAGCGTAGTAATATAAATTAAGTTGTAGATTAAGTGTGAAATAAATTATTAGAACCAAGTTAAGTTTATTTACGTTACAATATATATATATATATATATATATATATATATATATATATATATATATATATATATATATATTTGCAGTGACAACTGTACTATAACAGTTGAAAACTATTGAATGATAAGGCATTAATGAATGATCTGTTGCATAGTTTCAATAATGTTTAAGTACTCAAATGAAAAGACGATTATTTAAAAAATCGATTACTTTTTAAACAGTCTGAGGTCTGATATCTAAAATTGATGTTTCTTTATATAATGTGTCTATGGGGTAAGTTCTTTTTTTCAAATAGATCATTTTTAATTCTGATTTTTGGATTTGTTCGAAATTTTTTATTAAACTAGCGCTAGCTGCTCCCCAGGCAACTATACCGTATGAGAGGTGGCTTTCAAATAGGGCATAGTATAGCATGCGCATCTGAGAAATTTGTAAGTATGGTCTCATGTGTTTGAGTCTATATGTAACACTACGAAGTTTTTTGACCAAGTAATCAATATGTATCTAATATAGTTTTTATGGTTCCCGTATTGATACCCTAAAAATGAAATCAATAAATAAGAAACTTACCGACAATAACTACTTCTTTATAAATAATTTCTCCTTGGTTTCCACTTTTCATTTTAACACTATAAGGCACCTGAAAATGAGAGAAATCATCATAAATGCAATGGAAATTGAATTCGGTAGTGTCTTGATAAAAATGTATGAACGTAAACTAAATATGCATGAAAAAAATTGATTAAAGTAAATACTTTGTATGAGAATGCGATGACCACTTTCACAAAATTTTAGATTAACCTTCTTAGTAGTTATTTGTCAATGTTGACTGGTGTGACATTCAACAAACTGAGTCAACTGATTTATAACGCAGGATATTTTACATAAAATGGCACCAAATGAATATAAACACAATATTGTTAACCTGTAATATGAAAGATCGATGTTTGCTGACGGCCGGTATGGATTTCACTAATACGCAATTTCTTTAATAATCAAATATTCCAAATTCATTATATTGATAAGATTTTATCTATTGGCGCAAATGGCAGGTTTATATGATTTCCCATCTTATCACTATCAGATAACTACGCATTTGATCCCTTGTATATACTCGTACATGAAATCACCTCAATAAATATTTACGTCATTTTCATTCGACACATCATGTTATCTTACAATCAATTCGTAAAAACATCCTGTATACAAGGATTCTGTGTTTCAGGCGATTTTTTTTATTTCAATATTATTCTAGGGATCAGGATAAGCAATTTTTGGATGGACACTAAATCTCAAGTACCACACGGGTATTTCCCCATTGATTTATGATTGATCAAATATATCTTTTTAATTTTTTCCTATACATTAGGACTGCATTCAGCAACTTCAATTCTGAACAGATTCCTATAATAATACAAAAAATACAATAAAAAAACAAAAATTCTCCGAATTTTCATATTTTGAGCTACAGCTCCAGAAGTATTGGAGATATGAAAAAATATAGATTCATTTATTTGAGAATAAAATCAGATTTGGAATAATCTGCGACTCGAAGATAAACTTTAGTCACTATCTTCGACGTTCACGATAACCTCTTGTGGCGTATTCATGTTGAAAAGAGAAACATTCTCAATTGAAAATTGAATAGAAAGATTTTTCTGTGAATTAAAAAATCCACGATAAAAATGAAGTTATGCTTGTGAATATCTAACAGAAAACAACTACTTCCCCGGCTAAAGCCGCGCTGGTGACCTACATCTGATAGATATTTTGAAAGGCCCCTAGCTTAAAATTTGATATGTCGATTTTGAGTGTTTGTTGGTTGAAAGAATGGTCAGCTTCTAATCATTTGGTACATTTCTAAAATGTGATAATATACAAGAAACTAATAATTATATAATAATAATAGTATTCTTTATTTCATTAAAATTTTAATACTTTACAGAAATAGTGTCTGACTATAAAAATAAAAAATTGACATGCACATTGTTCACATTGAGTAAAATTCGTTCAGAGAATAGAACAACTTCTCTACTAATAATGACTTCAGTTCGATTTTGAACTTTTGAAATGACCTTATGTCCTTTATATGAAAAATAGGTAGTATTTACATCACTGAATACATAACACCAGGCTTTTTGAATATCTTTGTTTATAGATTAAAAAATAATTGTTACGTATATCCATTTTTAAATATTGATATTTGAATTTTCTATATTGTACTTGGAGATGAAACAGTAATTAAATAGCGGCCATGAACCCATCATATGGGATTTTTTTTTATTATTCAGTTTCCTCGAATTTAGAATTTATGAACAGTGTTTGCTTTGAAAATAATGCAAAATAACGTTTACGAATTTTTCCTATCGATTGGCTACGCCGGCCAAATTTGACATTTTTCCAAAATAAATAACAGAAAGTTATGTTATTTCTTGATATTTCGAAAAATAGCATATGAAAAAGTTGATTATTTTTAGTTTTGCTACCCATCTACCAAATTTGAACCAGTTTGGATGAATTTGATTTTTTTCGCGTTTTCTTAACCTCACAATTTTTCGGCTAATTCAAATTGAGTAAAATCTGAAAATACCAGTTGAGATGTAATACACTAATCTGCTAAAAGTATTTTCTCTGTTTAAAAATGTTTCTAAAAGGATTATGTACACAAACGATGCCAAAATAAAAAAATGTGTGACAGCTCGGGAAAAACAAATTGACGTGCAGTTGACTCGATATTATTATAATATTAAAGAGCGTGAAACCATGCGTTTGTCTATTCATCAAATCATAATAAAATTCAAAAAATCGAATCAAACTTCCGCTGATAAATTTATCATTTTTGCGAGCACTGTTTTGACAAAAAAATTGTGAGAATTAGCAAAACTTTCGAGTAGGTCTCAAAACGACTCTTCATTGTGGCATGGTCGAGTTACAGCCACAAATTTGCATCAAGCTGCTCATTGTAAATGCTCATTGAAAATATGGGGCAGAACGACTTTTTCAATGAATACTGTATGTAGTTTTCCATATCATTCTTCAAAGTGAAATGATACTCGTAGTAAAACAATTACTTGACTTAAGGCGAGCTTACTAAAATGCACAAAATAAAATAATTAATAAAAAACCTTTTAAAAGGCAAGCAGAAGGACCAACAACAAAATATTTTTCAAAAACATTTGGAATTGCCACTTTGAACTGATAATTATTACTTTGAAGTGACAATTGTCACTTTGAAGTGACAATTGTCACTTGGAACTGACAATTGTCACTTTGAAGTGACAATTGTCACTTTGAAGTAACAATTGTCATTTTGATCTGACAATTGTCACTTTGAACTGACAATTATCATTGAAAGTAATGTTTCCTTTTTAGAAAACTCTTTATTTTCCACGCATGAAACAATTCTCTACTTTTTTTCATTATATATCTATAACAACGAACCTTACTAAAATATACAATATGTTTCGCATAGAAGTTATAATTATTATTATTCTCAACACCTTCTCCAAATAATAAATTACTGAATGAATCAAATCTTGGAAACTAAATAATTGTTATGTTTCTCGAACTTCAATATGCAAGGGGTTTTGTGAAAATGTCTTCCACTTGATCATCAGAGCAACAATACTGGATATCGATGACTCCTTCATTCACCTTTTCATTGATAAAATGATAACGAACATCAACATGCTTGCTCCTTTGATTAAACTGCCCATTTCGTATTAATTTCATGGTGCTTTGATTGTCGATATTCAGCTTGATGGTCACATTTTGATTTGTAAGCTCGTCAATGGGTGATTTTAAATAAAATTAACTCCTTATTGCAATCTGCAGCGGCACTATACTCTGCTCGGTACTAGACAAGGCCACAGCCGGTAGTTTCCTGGAACACCAGGCAAAACATCACAACATATCCAGTTGTGCTTTTTCTTTCTTCGGAGTCTCCTGCAAAATCAGAGTCACAGTATGCTAGTATTGAATTTCTTGAGTATCGAATTCCATAATCTTGGGAGTGTTTCAGATATTTCAGTATTCTTTTTACGTTAGACACACTTCAAAGTGACAATTGTCACTTCGAAGTGACAATCGTCACTTCAATGGGATAATTGTCACTTCAAAATGACAATTGTCACTTCAAAGTTACAATTGTCAGTTCAAAGTGACAATTATTACTTCAAAGTGACAATTGTCAGTTCAAAGTGACAATTGTCATATCAAAGTGATAATTGAAAAATCGAATTAAACGGTTTTCTTCACATAAAGGATTCAATATAAAATTGAACCAGAAAATGGTAGATCTCAGGTGAAAAACAACTACTTTCCTGGCAAATACCACGCAGAACGTTGAATGATATTCACCTGAAAATCCATGCATACTTCCATATAATATCAATGGACATTGAATGCAAATGTTTTTCTGATAAAGCTCGATTATGTTTAATTTATGTCGTGTTCACCTAACAATCCGCATACCGGTTTCAGCTTCTTGGCCTCATCAGTACGGGTAGTCAACCAGCCAAAGGTCCAAGAACTCTGGTGAAGTGAGACAACTAAAAACCATCATCGAGCTTGTAACCTATAGGTACGCCGGAAAGATAAACTTTAACTGGCGGTACTAGTGACAGAAAGAAACACTCCGAAAATCTCCTCGATAGGTTTCTAAATAAAGATTCCTTCTCGTAGGTGGCCCCGTCTGCATATAGTGAAGATAAGTGCCATGTGAAGTGGAATGAATAGAATGAATGAATGAATTCGATTTTCTATTCATTCCCTTCAGCATTATCTTCACTCTAGACAGCTTACTGAACTATGAAACATCGGTGATGTTCGTTTCTTTCTACTGGCACCCCAGTTAATTATCTTTCCGGCGACCTAACTCGATGATGGTTTGTTACGTTAATCAAGCTTACTGTCATACTGATGAAGCCAGCCAAACTTTGTCGATGAACTGACTAAATACATATCACTTATCGAAAGCATTCTAATGTCCTGATATATGAAATCAATTTCAGGTAATATCTTCAACGTTCTCGATTGCCGATACCTGAACTATTTGGTTCAATTATATTGATCTTATGAAACTTATATCTATTCATCCATACATGGCACTTATCTTTCAAAGTGACAATTGTCACTTCAAAGTGACAATATTTTACTTTTGTAAACGAAGGAGCAGACCACCCCAGAGCAGAATCCAGCTCCGCTTTGATATTGGGTCGATTGGGGCCTTTAAGTATTACATAACAATACCCATTTTTTTTCATTTTTACAAATCACTACTTGACTGGGGTTTTTCCGTCGCTTCCGACCTAAATTACTGCAGTGGCGCAATGTGTTCGTAACAATATAAATTTGAAAGTAGCGTAGAAATTCAAAAAATATTTGAAATCCAGGATCACAATTTAATTATAGCCTTTAAGTTTAAGTCGAATGAACTGTATAACGTTTTCATATGACAATGAAAAACAATTTGAATGAATCTAGAGGGCCGTAGGCTGAGTCTATTCTTATTTTTGTCAATGAGGTTAATGAGTTTATTTTTAGTCGAACGATTTTTTGGGACAGTTTCAACGTAGCAGCCGCTCTAGCACGAAATCAAATAAAACCAGGACTCATTACTCATTAGATAATCAGAGCAGAAACAATAGTTTACATTCGGGTCTGCCGTTGACTGTAGTATTTTTGCCACAAAAATAACCAACAACTAACAGAAATACTCGATTCCAATTACACGTATCATTGGATATACGCCGAAAAACAACATTTTCATTCCTTTGGTTTTACGTTCATTTCATTTAACGCATAAACTATTTGTTCTGAAACTTGAGGAAGATTGATGGCTGACCATTGGCATTTTGGCACTCGGTCAAAATGTCGGTAATTTTTATACATTTGAGTTGAGAAAATATGAACAGGGAGTTCATAAAAGCAGATGTAGAACGATCTGCGACTAAATGATCGTCCAAGATAATCTCTTAGGGGATATTCATGTTGAAAAGGGAAACACTGTCAATTGAGTAAATACAGGGTGTAACTGAATAAGTGTAAAACATTTAAGGAGGTGATTCCTCATCGAAAAAAAGATAGGATCTTTCATATAAAGAAACTTCATTGGAGCATCCCTTGTTAAGATACAGCCCCTTAAAGGGGGTACATAAAATTTGTATAACAATTTTTTTCACAAGCACTGAAAAAGTTACAATATTGAAATTAACCTGACGTTTTGTACTACCAAAAAGACACTTAGCCAGTAATTTATTTGGTTTACCCCATGGTTGTAAGGGGTGAAAAACGCAACCCCTAAAATTTATTTCCAATTTAACTTTTTGTCTTATTATTTGTTTACCATTTAAAAATTTATTTCCAATAGCCTGTTTCATTCTAAACAAAAAATGTCTCTTGGGTTTTTTGCCCAAAATAAACCAGTAAGCAGCAAAACATTATTTTACGAACAACTACAGAGATACATCGTCATAAATGCGAAAATACGAAACTAACCTATCTAGTAGGTCGCTATTAGCGATAGTGACAATTAAATTGGTATGACGCTGTCAGTTTGGGAATTTTCGAAATTGAATTAATACTAATTGTGTGTTGTTGTTCTGTTCTTAATTTGTTACTTTAATAATTCACTTGTTAATAAAATGGCATACACAAATGAGGAAATGGCTGATATGCATTACGTTTACGGTCTGTCGTAGGGAATGGGTTAGAAGCTTCTAGAAGATATGCTGAAATGTATCCTCAACGGCAGCATCCTTCACATAGAATATTTGCTCGACTTCATCAACGATTACGAGAATATGGTTCATTCAACAAAGAACGCAGGATTGTGGTCGCCATCGAGAAATACGAACACCACAGCTTGAGGAAGCAGTACTTAATTTGATTGAAGAACAACCTACTACCAGTACTAGAAAGATTGCTTTCCAGCTAAATGTTGATCATATGACGGTATTTCAATTTTAAAGGAACAACTCTTATACCCTTACCATCTGCAACGAGTACAGGCACTGTTACCGCGTGACTTTCCGAACCGTCTTCAATTTTGACATAATGGATGCTGGAAATGATTAGAAGAAATTGTGACTTTCTGAAGACGATAGAATTCACAGACGAATGTAGTTTTTCTCGGGACAAGATTATTAATTTTCATAATTACCACATATGGGCTGATGAAAACCCTCACGCTATTGTCGAAACTAGCCATCAAGAACAGTTTCCTCTTAACGTGTGGCTCGGAGTTATTGGGGATGATTTAATTTGGCCTCATTTTCTACCTCCTCGATTAAATGGTGAGGCATACGTTCAATTTTTAAGAGAAGTGCATCCAGTACTGCTGGAGGAAGTTCCTTTGGGCGTCAGAAGGGATATGTTTTTTATGCATGATGGGGCTCCCGCCCATTTTAGTCAAGTAGCACGTCAGCATTTAACTGAAACATATGCAAATCAGTGGATAGGTCGAGGAGGACCATAATGGCCCGTCGATCCCGGATCTCAATCCTCTCGATTTCTCTATTTGGGGCCATTCACAGCATTTGGTATATCGTACTCCTGTTCGCGATGTAGAGGACTTAAGAAACCGCATCATCGATGCGTGCAGGGTAATCAGAGAGACTCCAGGAATATTTGAGCGAATACGTGGCTCAATGCGCCGACGTCTAGACGCATGCGTAATGTTTGAAGGTAGTCATATTGAACATTCACTATGATTTCTACATGTTGTGTGTTTTGTTATTAATAACTTAGTTTTGTTTATTACCCTTTAATCGTTTAATGCAGGTACTAACTACAAAATAACAATAAATCCAGTTCGCATTTATGACGATGTATCTCTGTAGTTGTTCGTAAAATAATGTTTTGCTGCTTACTGGTTTATTTTGGGCAAAAACCAAGAGACATTTTTTTTTTTAGAATGAAACAGGCTATCGGAAATAAATTTTTAAATGGTAAACAAATAATAAGACAAAAGTTACATTGGAAATAAATTTTAGGGGTTGCGTTTTTCACCCTTACAACCATGGGGTAAACCAAATAAATTACTGGCTAAGTGTATTTTGGTAGTACAAAACGTCAGGTTAATTTCAATATTGTAACTTTTTTCAGTGCTATGAAAAAATTGTTATACACATTTTATGTACCCCCTTTAAGGGGCTGTATCTTAACAAGGGATGCTCCAATGAAGTTTCTTTATATGAAAGATCCTATCTTTTTTTCGATGAGGAATCACCTCCTTAAATGTTTTACACTTATTCAGTTACACCCTGTATATAAGATATTTCAGTAAATCGAAAAATCTACAATAAAAATGAAGAACTTAAGCACACGATAGACGTTGAACTGCATGTGATAAATACTGCAAAAAGAACCGAACTCAAAAGAAAAAACCCAAAAAGAAAAATTTTCATTTTATTTCAAATTGATGTTCGATTTTCCAATCCACTCTTAATAGGCGAGATCACAAACTCACAAATTTGCTTCATATGTGTTCGAAGTTGAGATATAGTGATAAAATATTATGTATGCATAGTTTTTCCTAGAAGATATTGTGTAATATTCGAATAAACGCTGCTCTAAAACGCTCAAATTCAGTGAGACATTCAAACACAGCGTTATTGCCGCTTCTTCTGACGTCATAAGCCCATTGATTTGGCACTATCCTGAGTTGTCAGTGTCACTATTTTGCGGAACTTCTGAGGAAATGTTATTCTGTCCTATGAATAAAATAGAACTTGTGTCAGCATGTGTTATATTGAAATGAAGACTTCGTATTTGATAGCTGTTCTCAATTTAGTAATTCTTGAATAATATGTATATATACCGAATGCCATGTCATTATTTTTTCGGCCTGCTCACATTGTAAAGAAATATTATGAATAACTCTTGGCAACGCTGTAATTCCTGGCATTCTAGGAGATCGGCGAGTAGGCAGTGTCACTATTTTGAGGAACTTCTGAGAAAATTAAATCTGAACTTGTTACGTCACGGTTTCCGCAGTGTTCAAACAGGAACATTTCTTTGGGAGTTTTTTTTTGGAAAAACAACATCGAAAAAAAAAATTGAAAAAAAATCCAACCACTTTTCTCATCGTTCTGGACATTGTGGTATTTTTTCCAGAAATGAGTGATCTCGCCTACTATGGGCTTATACCGAGTGTCAGCAGCGTATTCTTTAGAAAGGCCATGGTTTCCAGAGTTCCCAGGGTGATATCCAAAGTTGGCAGGGATGTTGGATCCAAGAATTTGAAAATTTTTACACTATCTCATAATCTCCCATCACTTCCGGTTTCAACAGAAACGACCCCAACTTGAGAATTTCAATTGGAACACCCTGTATATTTTCCCTTTTTTGGATTCTAGAAACGATTCTGAGTACGATCACATAGTTTTGAGAGGTAAATTGGTACATTTGATTTTTCAAAACCTTAACATTAGGGACTTGACAGGTTTACATAGGTACTCTAATATCCAATTTGAAAACGGATTTAGCAGTTCATCAATTTAATATTTTTCATTGATTGAAATTATTACAATGAATAGTTTAAAGATTTAATTCATTAAATTACCTATACAACTATGATATATAAATAAACTAGCGGACCCGACAGACGTTGTCCTGTCCAAATTTCTATGTTCCCTAAAATGTTTTTCCCGAAAACTCTCGTCCGCGTAGAATTTCTTTTTTTCTATATTTTCCTTCAGGTTGTTCCATCTAGATTATGCTTTTGACTCCTTCCGCTTCCTGTTGTCCCGTTATCCCGTTATCCCATTTCTCTGTTACCCCTTTTTTTCTTTATCCCGTTTTCCCGTTATCCCCTTATCCTGTCATAGCGTTATCCCGTTTTTTCGTTATTCCCGTTATCCCATTATCCCATTATCCCGTTATGCCATTATCCCGTTTTCACGTTATCCCATTTTTTCTTTATCCCGTTATCCACTTATCCCCTTATCCTGTCATCCCGTTATCCCGGTTTCCCGTTTTTTCGTTATCCCGTTATTCCCGTTATCCCGTTTTTTATTTATTCCTTATTCCGTTTTCCCGTTTTCCCTTATCCTGTCATCCCTTTCCCGTTTTTTCGTTATCCCGTTATCCGTTTCCTGTTTCCGTTTTCATTTTTTCTTCCTCCCGTTATCCCGTTTTCCCCTTATCCTGTCATCCCGTTATCCCGTTTTTTCGTTATCCCGTTATCCCGTTCTCCTGTTATCCCGATTTTTCTATAAAATAAAAAATAAATATAGGGGTTGATCGTAGAAAGGTGAAAATTAAGAGTAATATGCATTTTTTTATTCTAAGTCATGACAAAATAAAAATAAAAATCTTGCCAAAAAAATAGGGGTTGATCGTAGAAGGGTGGAAATTTAGGGTTGTATGTATTTTTGAATGCTGTATCATAAAAAAATAAAAACAAAAAATTGTTTCTAAAAAATAAAAAATAAAATTGAGGGGTGGACCACCCTTAACATTTAAGGGGATGATTTGTGAATCTAAACCATCCAGGGCGCCACCCAAACGCATACAAAAAAATTCATTCAAATCGGTCCAGCCATTTATGATACCGACTGCAGCGCCATCTGCCGGGCTGATTTGTGAATCTAAACCATCCAGGGCGCCACCCAAACGCATACAAAAAAAATCATTCAAATCGGTCCAGCCGTTTAGGAGGAGTTCAGTGCCACACACGTACAGTAGATTAATATATATAAAGATAGTGAAGTTACAATATGTTTTAGGTCTGTCTGTATATTAAATATCATTTATTTTGTCACATCATTATATAAAAAAATGTTCTTTTTTCACTTGTTTTCAAGATGTACCGACGGAAAAAATGGTAGATTTGGCTTCTGAGGCTTATAAATTATTGGATGGATTATAAAATGTAGTTTCAAAGTCAAATTATGAGCCAAATAAAGTGATACACGTTTAAGAAGACGTTCAGCTACAGTATCCAAAATCAAGGGAGTTTAAATCAGAAACTTCGAATGAGAATGCAAACAAAATTTATTATGAGATAAATGACGATATCAACAATATATCCCTGACGATTTATCAAATACTTTGATCACATGGATACAATTTGTTCTTACTAATAACTAACTAACTAATATTTTGACCTTAGACAACATGAATAGTTCAGATATGCATTCCACTCAAATATTTGAAACAATATCTCATGAACAATGGCGCCAGATATTTTGGGAAAGAGAAGAAAGAAGACTGTTGGACTTACATTAAACCAAAAGAAGCACGTTCCATTAAATCAAGATGCTCCTGTAAGATTGGGAAGTACAGTACTTTAAAATATTGAAACAATATGTCCCCAACCAAATTGGAACTTCTTGCGGCGAAATCGTGTGAGCAGCAGTGGCGGAGATAACTAATTTTATTTAGATATTTTAAGATTTTAAAATACTTCATAAATAATGAAAAATGAAAAAAAAATTAAAGACAAGCTTTTATTTATACAAATACATTAAGAAGAAAATAATTTCTTTCATTGTTTGATGTAAGTTATTATTATATCTAACGTATTTCGATCGGCATACACCAGACATAGACGCTACTGGTTTTTAATTTTTCAGAGCTATAAAACACATATAACGCGTGATTTATGACCCCCCATCGTAGAGAACATCTGCCAGCATTATGTCCGACTTGATTGGTCCAGACGAATCGGTTGTACAACTGAGCCTCACTCAATTCACGTTGACTATCAGTTTTTTGATCTACCGTTTGCCGATGGAAAATGTTTAGTAGTACAGATTATTTTCGTTCCGTTTTTCGCATATACGCCGTGTTAGCGAAGTGAGCTTTGGATGGACTATATAGTCCATTCAATATCAATTACGAAGATGTTCTATAGGAGCAAATGAAAACTCGCTCACACGAGCGTATATGCGAAGAAACAGAACGAAAAAAAATCTATACTACTCGTTAACTTTTCCGTCGGCAAAAGTAGATCAAAACCGATAATCAACGTGACTCGAGGAACGGCTGTCTATTATACCCTGATTCGTCTCCCCGGGAAATTTATCGAGGTTTTGATGAGTCTAACACGGTGTATGGAATGTGTTTTATACTCTGGGAAGATTTAAAACCAATATGGCTTGGATGCCGATCGAAATACGTTTTAGAATATAATAATAACCTACATCAAACAATGAAAGAAATTATTTTTCTTAATGATTTGTATAAATAAAAGCTTGTCTTTAATTTTTTTTTATTTTTCATTATTTATGAAGTATTTTTAAAATCTTAAAATATCTAAATAACATTAGTTATATCGGCCACTGCTCACACGATTTCGCCGCAAGACTTTTTTATGCTTCTGCAATTGATATTGGGAAAACTATACCTACTTGTTTTCCTTAATTGTTTGAGCTGTGCATAAGACCTGCAACTATTAATATTTACAAAATGTCAAGGAAAGTTAAAGGAACCAAGGGGATTTTCAGAATCTGGATTGTTAAAAATGAAATGATATTTTGATTTGTTGAAAATATGAACAGGATGTTCATAAAATCAGATGTGGAATCATCTGCGACTGAAAGATAAACTTTAGTCACTATCTTCCATCGTCAAGATAACCTCTTGTGGGGTATTCATGTTGAAAAGAGAAACATTCTCAATTGAATATTGATAGAAATATTTTTCTGTGAATTGAAAAATCCACGATAAAATGAAGTTATTTTTTGTGAATGTCCAACAGAAAACAACTACTTTCCCGGCTAAAGCCGGCTAAACTACATCTGATAGATATTCTGAAAAGGCCCTAACTCAAAAGAAAAAATCTAAAATTGAAAATTTGCATTTTCATTCAGCTAGTTATTTGATTTTCTATTCCAGTCTTAATTAAGAACTCATGAAGATGAATGAGGCAAAGAAGAATGTTTTCCAAAAGAGAGTACTCACCAGAAATCATCCGTAACATTGACGCAAGAGAGACATCGCATTCACTAGGTCTTCAATACATTTTTGTCGACGAAAATCTATTTCACGCTTCCACGATCATCATATTCAATTGAGAATGTTTCCCTTTTCGAAATGATATTATTAAGTTTTTCTTCCTCCTGTAAACTATAACGAATCAAGCCGACGTAATGTCGGCTCAAGCTGCCATTGAAAAAGTATCCATCTCACATGTCACTTTGTGCAGGATCGACTCCCGTCATTCGGATTGAAGAATACCAAGCATTCTACCGAAATCTTAACCCATTTAAATAAATGATGATCTATTTGTATCTTTCTCTCAGGACGATTCATTTGCTATATATGATAATTTTGTATGTTAGACCGAAACAGCATTGCATTTTTGTTTGTATACTACTTCATATCTCATTGGGCTAAAATGAACATGCGTAATAAATCACATTCACTAAAAGGCGTATATAGTTTTTGTTTCGAAATCACCCCACCCCCCCGGCATTTATTTTTTATTATGTTCTTGCCAGCATTGGATTGTAATACTATACTCCGAGTGTTCACAAAAATTCAATTCCTCCGATAGTGACAACATAAAAAACCGGGAATTGTTCAAATCCATATACGCCTCTTTGTAAATTCAGGGACGATAAGAATGAACAATAATATGAGAAAGTATTTTTTATGCAACAAAAATAATTTGTCCCATCACATCACCCGTGGACAATTAATGGTTTTATATACCAGATTTGTGGATCACCCCGTATTCGAATAATGCGACCTTGAACCAGCTACTGTAAGGTCGATTGAAAACTTCAACAGCAAATTTATCACTTCTATAGTTTCCATTCATTGATCAAGTTCACCAAATAAATTAACAAATCGAGAGAAACGAAGGTTGTCCAATTGATCTTGATCGCTATGCTAAAGGATATAGTTAGAGAGCCGCGGGTTCTAAGACGCGATGACCCACATACGCTTCCGTTTGGTGAGGTGAAAGTCCATCCCTCGAAAACCCCAAATTCCAAATATTTTTAAAATCGGGCAGGGCCCACTCCAGTGCGGAGGGAAAATGTCTAACGACTTTTTCGACGATTTCTATACAGTGCTTCTCAAAAGTCCCCTCCCCCCTCTTATTTTTGGAACAATTATACATAAACAAGTGAAATTTGGAAACTGAATATTAAAGGTTGTAAACTTCCCTACTAGTGATGATAGATGACGAAATCGTCAAAGATGACGTCACAAGACCATTGTGACCAATAATTTTAAATGGAACCCTACGGCAAGCGACACCTCTTTTAAAAGGTATCGAAAAAAACTATTCAATGATACTAATTTTGTTTGTGTATATGGCAGTTTTGGCAACTCGCTTTTAAAAAACGCAAAGGTGTGATGAATTAAATCAGTTAATACTAAAATTCCAAATTCAAGCTCCGCCTCTGGATAGTTGTCGAATAAGCTGACGTTTTTGTTAGTCTCCCTAATTCGACGTTTTTGTAATTGTCCAAGTTTTAAAGTGAGTTTATACAGCACGTAAAATAAAATAAGAAATAAAATAAAGTAAAATAAGAAATAAAATAAAGTAAAATAAGAAATAATAATTTTCAGAGTGTTTATAGAGCTGAGTAAATTAATGTAAAAAGTAAGAAGCTGTCAATCGAAATTTGGGATTTCATGTTGAGGTTACCTCAATTTCAATGATGTATACTTGTAAAATTGGTCCCTGTTATTGTTTATTAAATAAAAAATAAGCTACTGTTGACAACACTAACAATATTATGAAATTTTCGTCATCTAAAGACATTATTGGCCAAAAACGAAATTTTAAAAACACACCATTTTCCAGTTATGAAAACAAAAACATATACTAGGACTGAATAGCTATTATGTTATGTCCATTTATCATCAACTTTCGTCAATTTGTCTAAATTATTCGGTATGTACATGTGCCTAACAACTAGTCAAAGTAAAATAAAATAAAAGATAAAAGTTAACCATCTTTTATTTTACTTCTTATTTTATATTACTTCTTATATTATTTTATTTCTGTATAAACTTGTTATGGATGTTGTGTAGTTTTAACTTTTTAAATTACTTTATTTTATTTCTTATTTTATTTTACTTGCTGTATAAACTCACTATTACATTTAATAATTTGTGTATTGTTGATCGAACGTTTAACTGTTTTAGCAGCTTTTGGTACTTTTAACATTTTTGTACATTTTAATAATTTGTTAAACGTTTAAGTGCTTCAAGAAGCGAAATGGTACGTGCTTTAGGTGATAAAGTAGCAGCGATCCTAATTCTTGGTGAAACTGGACAAAATATTCATGCAGCAGAACGCATTTTCAATGAGAGGTTTCCCGATCGCCCCTTTTCGAGGACTTATTTAAGGGAGCTTCTTCGTAAGTTTGAAACAACGGGTAGTATTAATGATGCGAAACGATCTGGCAGACCAAAAATTTCTGATGAGAAAAAAATTGATATACTGGCAGAAGTAATAGTTAATCCTACTTCTTCAACAACTCACGTTGCATCTACCTGTGAAGTCAGTCGAAGTACAGTACACAGGGTGTTGAAAAAAAAAACAAATTTCATCCATACAAATTAAAAATGGTTGATCAACTCTCAGACGATGACCCAGACCGAAGACTAGAATTTTGTGAAAATATGGAAACTAAAATTAACCAACAGCCATACTATGTCAAAACAATTTGTTTTAGTGACGAAAGTGCTTTCTATCTAAATGGAAATGTAAATACACAGAATGTGAGGTATTGGAGTGACGCAAATCCTCACCTGTTTCGTGAAACACATACCCAATTTCCCCAGAAGGTGAATGTTTGGGCAGGTATTCTGTGAAACCACATCGTTGGGCCTCTTTTTTTAAATACTAATTTAACTGGTGGGGTTTATCTGGAACTTTTGCAAAACACAATAGAACCGATAATCCTTGAAATTTTGGAAGATAATCCAGATGAATTCGGCAATTTGGAAATAAAATTCCAACAGGATGGTGCTCCTCCACACTATTACGGTGCAGTAAGACGGTATTTGGATGAGGAGTATCGTGGTAGATGGATTGGACGACGAGGTTCAACGGAATGGCCAGCTCGATCACCGGACCTCACACCTTTGGATTTTTTTCTGTGGGGGTACCTTGAATCGAAGGTTTACGCCACTGAACCTGACAATATTGACGGTTTAAAACAACGTATTGTTGCAGAATGTGGGCTGTTTCCGAGACACATTTGCAAAGTACGAGAAGAGTTTAAAAATAGGAGATTTCACTGTCAGGAGTAAATGGAGTCACTTCGAGCAATTTCTTTAAGTAGATACTGATTCTTAAATCTGTAATTAATATCATACTAATGGAATTTAAATTTTAATGTTTACTAATGAGCCATTAAAACTGCCATAAACACAAACAAAATTAGTATTATTGAATAGGCTTTTCAATACCTTTTAAAAAGAGGTGTCGCTTTGCCGTAGGGTTCCATTTAAAAGTATTGGTCACAATGGCCTTGTGACGTCATCTTTGACGATTTCGTCATCTATCATCACTAGTAGGGAAGTTTACAACCTTTAATATTCAGTTTCCAAATTTCACTTGTTTATGTATAATCGTTCCAAAAATAAGAGGGGGGGGAGGGGACTTTTGAGAAGCACTGTATGTCTTCCGTTATGATAATTTTGTTTAGAAAGTGACTAGTAATCATCTGACAAAGCGGAAGACAATTTGGTTGAGGCGCAGTACTCGAAACCTATTTTTGAAAATTTTGGGCCCCAAAATCGATCATCGCAAAAATTCGACGTCTCCTACATGCTTAATATTGTGTTCCTTTGCTATGTTATGGCCTTTACATCGGGAAATCCGAGTGGAAGACTTTTTTAGTAGGGCCTGGCCTCAGGGTTGACCAAATAAACAAATTGAGAAACTCGCGGGAGCGGCTAAGTTGAAAAATTAAAAACTGCACTTGGGTTCAATCTTCAAGATTCCAAATTTTGCATGGAGCTTCTTCAGGGGCCAGAACCAAAATAAACAATAGTTTAAAAAACTAAAAAACACGTTTTTATACAAAACCAAACTAAAAAAATAGAAAATAAGAATTTTTTTTATTTCATTTAAAAAAAAGCGTGGGGTGCATGGTATTAATAATTATATAGTACATTACACACCTAGGGCAGTAAAGTAAGAAATGTCTCAGATCACAGGTAATTGTTGGCCAAGGCGATACCATGCACCCCACGCTTGTTTTTAAATAAAATTAATTTTTTTCTTATTTTCTATTTTTTAGTTTGGTTTTCTATAAAAGCGTGTTTTCAGTTTTTTTAAACTATTATTTATTTCCTACTTTTTAGTTTGGTTTATTTATAAAAGCGCGTTTTTTTAGTTTTTTTTAAACTATTATTTTTTTGCAAATTAAAAAATGGAATAATCTTATCAGATTAGTGTATTGTCATCGGTCCTCGATAAATCTGGCCGTTTAAAGTGGGTCAAAATCGCGCCCAAAGGAGTCGGTTACAAACAAACAAACATACAAGTGAAGCTAATATAAAGCGTGTAATATAAAGCGTGTAAAAAGGGTTGTAATTGATCAAATGTGAGAGAATGAATTATACCAAAATCATGTTTGATAATTTGTTGGTAAAAATTGTTCATAACTTTATTTATTGATTTTTTTATAAGAATTGTTTATAACTTTATTTATTTATAAACCGTTAACGAGCCTAACGCCAAATAATTCATTTGGCGGCATTCATTCATCTCCCTAAGTTCATTTTATGTGCTCTTCCTCGCTCAAATAGATTATTTGAGCCGGCGAGAACGAACAACCCTTATATAGGGGTTGAAATGTATTCCTGTTATCCTTAACTACTGGTTGAGGTGAGTTTATCAAACTTTATAAACTGAATTATCGATGAGAAAAATTTCAAACGAAAAAGATTACCAGGAATTCCACTCGGATTTT
>JAFIRS010005109.1:0-65706 GCA_018342105.1 Gonioctena quinquepunctata
AAAATAAAAAACATATTAAAAAGGTGCGAGAACTTCAATAAAATAAAAAAGTGAAAGCCGAATAACAAATTTAAAAAAAAGCTCAGAGACTTAGCAGTACAGTCAAAAAATTAGTGAATTAGATTAATATCGAATCCAAGTTAAAATTATTTGTTAAAAATTTAGTGTATAAATTAAATTACCTGTTTCGTAGATAGTTATGGACATTTGTTAATTCCAGTGTGTTGGGTTTGGTACCAGGAAGCAGTTATTGTTGAAGCCCCCAACAATATGATGACTGATGTGGATTATTGGGGTAGTTGGTATCAAACCAAACTGGCGACAACTCATTTAACCTACAGCTTTTTTGTATTTGAACAAATGAGCTGATTATGTCAAGACTGATTGTATCCATTATAATTTGAGGAAACAAAGCATCGTTTCTAACACTAAACGATACACAATATTCTCAAAACAACATTCAACTTGCAACTGTGATATTGTTAAAAAAAAATCGTGATGTGCCATTGCGGTGTTGAGGAACGACCGATGGCTGGAACTAACCCTAGTCTCCATAAAACATTAAAGATTACCCATCAACACAAAAATCTAATCTTTTTGATGTTCCCATTTAAAGGGGTTTTTTTACAGATGTTGAGCAACGGATGTTTCCCAATATCAGGTCAATCCATAGGCAGCTAATCAGCAGAGAAGGTTTATATCGAATTAAATAGTGACTGTATTGATGGTAGTTGATGATATCATTGATTTTTTTATACACGAAAATTATTGTAAATGTGCATGTTATTTTAAAGGGACATCCAGAAATTTTATTTAACTATTTCAACCAGAGAAATTGATTATTTTATTATTGACAAAATTTTTCCATATTGATTATTGTAAGTGTGCATGTCAGTTTACGGACACCCAGAAAATTTATTTTACTATTTAAACCAGAAAAATTTAAATTATTTTATTATTTTTGAATTTCCATATCGATTATTGTAAATGTGCATATGAGTTTAAGGATATCTAGATATTTTAGCATAGTGGTAGAAAACTGAAATTAAATCATTGATGTTGATTATATATTATGCTGATGGAATTAATGATGACATTATTTAGGTGTGCATATCAGAGGTTAGTAGAATGAAATAAAAAAATCTATGGATTGAATACATATAATAACTATGTTATACTAAATACTAAATGATTAATTATTTAAAATTAATAATTTTGGGTTGAAAAGGGGAATGTTATGATCGCATATAGAGCTTGGAAAAAAAAAATGTTTTGAAAGAATATATTCTATTAAAAAAATCACCTTTAAACTATGGAAAATCCAGTATTTATATATAAATTCATATTACTGGAAGTTATTCTATTTAAACGAGTATTGCACTCAATGAACCGAAAAATTATAAAAATACCACCATATATCTAGGGAAGACAAAACTATAATTATAGACTGCCGGAATGCCATGAATTTTAAAACAAAGGTTCCTAAACATAAATGTACACAGAAAATCGTACCTAAATATGGACCCCATTAAACTATGAGTTCATCAGAAAATAGATCACCAACTTATAATCAACCCCAAACAAGGGGCGCAAGCCGGCCATTTAGGGAGAGGCAGTGTAATTATATTTAAAATAACATTACATCAACTTGATATTTTATAGTGGATTATAGATTTTCTCTTGTATGGGGGAATACGAGGATATATAAACAGTGTTGTAACAATGAGAGTCATTCCATTCGAATTATTTCCAATTAAAGTATGTAACTTATGATGTTGGCATCTTAAATTGATTTCCCTTTGATCAGACCATGTTTTAGCGATAGAAAAAAAACTTTTAATTGTACTTCAAGTTATATTCAGATACAAACAAGTTAAAATGTCCCAGTTATTAGAACTCACACTGATGAGTTTATTCACAAGTTTATAAGAATCAAATCAACTTCAACATCTAGCTAAAAAAACGAGTGAACTGCATACACTGATAAGTAGTTAGAAGAATTTCAGGGGTGAGACTATATATTTTTTCTCTTTGATTGTATTGTGTACCAGGCTTTATATAATGAACATTTTCCACATTCATACCCTAGATTCCTTAAAGTTTAATTCCACTAATCTGATGAATATTTCTTCATTTCAAGATTTTGATAGTTTCTTGTTCTTGAATATATACTATATACTATGAATAATACTATTCAATTATTATAACTGAAAACTTCTGCTATTATGTTTTAAAGTCCATCAAAATATTGAAGTTGTTGTTTGAAGAAAAAAACAATTACAATGAAAATTGTTTTAACTAGATAATTGACCTTTGTGTTTTAGATTTCTGTACATTGATAAATACAAAATTTTAGAATATATTGATAAAGCATAAAAATAATTAAAAATATATTGCAACGTTTGATTTTGCTAACATTTGATTGAAAATATATTGTTCATGCCTTGAAATTATAGAACATTGTCTGATATGATATTAATTTCTGCTATGGTTTTATTCTTTTTATACTCGTATTTTCTGGTGGTTTATATGAAATGGTTTTTTTAAGATATCATTGAATTATGAATTTGTGTAATGGGATGATTGATGTTGATTACATCTTTTTAAAATTTTCAACTATATTATTATTTCTTTTCTTTTGAAAATCCATGCTTTTTCCATATAATATCAATGGACATTGAATGCAAATGTTTCTTTCTGATAAGCTCGTTTTTGTTTAATTTATGTCATGTTCGCCTAACAATCCCATACCGTTTCAGGTTTTGGCCCCTCATTCTTTCTGTCACTAGGTACCGCCAGTTAAAGTTTATCTTTTCCGCCTCATAGGTGTTCAATCGATGATGGGTTTACGTTGGTCTCACTTCAGCCAGAGTTCTTTGGATCTTTGGCTGGTTGATTCTCGATGAGGGCCAAAGCCTGAAACCCTATGGATTTTGGTGAAACCACATAAATTAAACATAATCGAGCTTTTTCAGAAAAAAATTCATTCAATGTCCATTGATATTATATAAGTATGAGGATTTTCAGGTGAATATCATTCAACGTTTCGTGGTATTTGCCAGGAAAGTAGTTGTTTTTTTACCTGAGATCTACCATTTTCTGGTTCAATTTTATATTGAACCTTTTTGAAGAAAACCGTTTAATTCGATTTTTTCTATAGTAACCATGTTCAAAATTGCAAAATAAAATTGTTTGGTTTATGATACTATGATCTATTGGAGGGGATGTAAGTACTATATCATTAATAAATCAAGATTTGAGAAATTTGTCCATATGGCTTAATGACAATGGTTTGAAATTGAACATAAATAAAACCAAATACATGGTAATATCAAATAAATATAGCGAACAAATTGAAAAAATGTAACATCCAGCCACCATTTATTGATTGATAATAATGTTATTGAAGAAGCTAAACATTTCAAGTACCTGGGCTTCATGATAGATAATGAACTGAATCTTAAATCACATTGTGGTATATTAAGAGAAAATGGCAAGAAAAATTGATTTCCTATATAGATTGAATAATAAGGTATCATCTTTTACTAAGTTAACTATATAAAACCATAATATCTCCTCATCTTGATTTCTGTGGAACATTCATATACCTGATGAATAATGAACAAATTGATACATTACAAAAGTAAAAAAATCGTGCTATGAGAGCCATTCTATTATGTAGAAAACGAACATCAATAGCTTACATGTTGGAATCCTTGAATTTATTGAATGTTGACAGAGCTGCTTATAATATGCTCAAGTTTGTGTATAAACTCAAGTCAGGCTGCTTACCAACCTATCTAACTGAAGAAATAACTTATCTCCAAGAAATACATAATCACAATACCAGATCACATGCTTCCAATGATTTCTATATTAATATTGCTGATGCTGCTACAAACACAGTAGTTCATCAAAGGCTCACAGCTTTACAACTCATTACCAAGAGAATTGAAAGAATACTCGTCATTTAGAGAATTCAAAAGCCAGTGTGTAAAATATATTAAAGGTTTATAACCCATCATTATAATATCTCTTCTTGTATTATTTCGATTTTATACTGCTAATTTAACTTGTTGGTGCATTGTTTTTTTATATGTGTTCTGTACCTTATTTATGCTATTTTAGTTATACTATTTCATTTTAAACAAATTTATAATTAAGAGCTGATGCTAATAAAGATTATTATAATATGTGATCATTTCATCAGTACGCTACAAGAAATCCTGAGTCAATCATTTCCAGTGAAGAAAAAAAAATTAAAGACCATAAAATCAAATTAACATACTACATGAACTAAAAAAAATGAGAAGCAGCTTGAAGCTGTCAAAGTTATATCAGAGGTATCTGGATGCAAACAAGATATTGAAATCTATAAACAAATGAAAAAAAACCTATCCATAATTATCAGAACAAAAAGCGATCCCATGATGAATATATAATAAACTCCCAAATAAGTCGAAAGCTTGCGGGAATATTATCAACTCAGAGAGGAATTCAATAAATAAAACAATAATAAGATTTCAAATGAATTTTGGAAAACGACTTTGAAGACTTTTTTTTGTTCCATAGCGAAGAAACCATAAAATCTCTTCAACAATTAGATTCTGAAGGTAAAAACAATTTTTAAAAATTTCCTTCTCCTGCTGAGACTTTCTTTCTTGAACCTGTTTGTCAACATGAAGTTATCAGTGCTCAGTCTCAGCAAAGGAAGCTTCCCTGACATTCTTAAAATATCGAGAGTTATACCCATTTTTAAAAAGGGCGAGAAATCATCCCTAGAGAATTACCGCCCAATCAGCATAATTTCTATAATACGAAAAATTATGGCAAAAATTCTAAAGGATCGTTTTATTCTTACTTTGAAAATAGGTTCAACTTCAGCAAATTGCAAGAACAAATCTACCACTCAGGCAGCTTTCAGCATAGTGACCGACATAGTTGAGGGCCTCGACCTGGGCAGACATTATCACTATGCGACCTGACCAGCTTTTGATTGTGTATCACATACCATATACTACTCGATAAATTGGGACATTACAAACTGAGAGGTACCATTTTAGACCTCATTAGTTCCTACCTGAACAATAGGTATCAGTATGTTGATTTGAATAAAAAAAAATCGGATCTTAAACAAATTGAACATGGTATACCTCAAGGATTCGTACTTGAATCGTTTCTGTTCCTAGTATACATAAATGACTTATGTCATCGCACCGATAAAATGCATCTCATTTGCTGATGACACCACCCTCATAAGTTCGGCAAGATACATGACGCCCTACCTAAAGCTGCCAAAGACAATAAGAACGTGGCTAAAATCTGGTTCACGCGGAATTAACTACAATTAAATGAGAACAAAACTCAGAACCTGATTGCCTCCTCAATTCCTCTGTATCAAAGGGATGAGAATATTTCACTACTGGGTATCGTAATTGATGATCGATTGAATTGGTCCAGTCACGTAGCACACGTGCTTGGTAAGCTATCTACTGTTCTATTCATATTGAGACAACTCAAACCCATTACTAATAGGGATGTTTTGAAAATTACATACTTTTCTCTTTTTCACTCTGTCCTATCCTATGGTATTCTTCTTTGGGGGAACTCTAGTAATGCGATAAGGGCTTTCAGGCCACAGAAAAGGGCTATAAGAATTCTGGCAAACCTTGGCTATAGAGATCATTGTCATGACAATACTTCATCCAACTAAGCATTATGCCACTTCCTGCCCTATATATATTCACGGGTTCTGCTGGAAATACATAATAATGAACAAATTCACCAAGCACTCGGATATACAAACCTTCAACAAGGTCTGCAGACCTGTTGAATCTTAATGACACAGATTAGTTGTAAGCCACAGAATTCTTTGAACCTCAATCTATACAATGCTCTCGATAAACCGGTCAAGCTAGTAGAACCAAAACATTCAAAACAACAATCAAAATATTTCTTCTTGAACATTGTTTCTACAGTGTTCGAATACCCAAAAAAGCCAATCTCTACCTACATAGCACAGCATAGATCTTACTTTTGCTATTGTCTTCATAATCAAATATTTTTGTGTATTACCATCAAGGTAATCCCATTTTTCTACAACTTCATTATTGTCCTATTGTTTTTATTACTGATTTATTTTGCGTTATTTCATTATATTTTAGATATCTGTAATTTTTTTATTGTTTAAGATATATTTGTCAGTTTTTATTATATTATAGATATCATTCTTTACTACCTTTATCACATTATAACTTGTAAATTGTGACACTTTTATCTGTCATCATCGTATTGTTTTCTGTCCTAACCTGCCGTAAACATACTTGTATGTAACATGGTTAAATAAAATATATCTATCTATAAAAATGTATAACCAGTTACCAATACATTTGAGGGAAATTGAATCTCTTGGATTATTTAAAAAAATTGTAAAAGAATTGCTTCTTATCCATCCATTCTACAATAGGGAAGAATTTTTTAATAGTGACGCTTTTCGTCAGCACTAAAATATGCGCTTCCCCTTATTTCGAGTATCAATTTCAATATGTTTGCATCATGTGGTTGTACTTGCTTATCATTTTATTTAAATGTCATACCAGTTAACATTTGTGCTTGTACATTTTACCTATACAAATTTTAAAACGCCTGTATCACTACCGTTTTAGCATTTTTCGTGTTTTTTCTATTTTATTACTTACCTTTAGGTTTTAGGTTTTAACTTTAGCACCTCTGCAATGACTTTGTCGATAAAATTGTTTCTTCGGACAATAAAGCATATTTGATTGATTGATTGATTGATATCTGTGTTTTTAATTATAACAAGAAGCCATATTTTCAATTATTGGGAATAAAATTGAGCACAAACATACTTTGTCTGTAGATCTTGGTTGAGTTTGAAGATGGATCTAATCAGTACCGTGAGTTTCCAAATGCTGCCTATTGACACTTCTATCGAACTTTTCATTGAGGAATTTGTATTCTTACTCTGTATATCTCTGAATTATTGACATTAGCATGCATTTCAATATTCATAAACATGGAGCTTCATGAATTATATAATTATTTTGAGGCAACCTTTGTTTCTGCATTTTCCATGTTGTATTTCGTTTCTGTTGAAGGACAAAAGGAAGAAAAAAACAACAATCCAGAAGAAATATCCTATAGTAGAAAATTAGTACCAACTTGATCATTTGAAACTTTGATAAACATTCCTAGATGACAAAATGATAATGGTTGTTCAAAGAATATTTACAAAATAAATTAAACAAGAATTCCTTCCATCTTTGGTATGAGAATATAAAAAAATCTGAAAAATGAGTGATTTCAAGGTTCCAGTTCCACTCTTCTGAAACAACCCTCGGGAAGTGCATTCACTATATCTTCGATATTTTCCACATCCGCTTGCAAGGTGAGGATGTCATTTTTGTATTGGTCAATCAAGTTTGCTTGTGATACATGTTCTTTTTGGAGGTCGGCTAGTTTTTGTTCGAGTTTGGACGCTATCAATTCTTCTTCTGCCAATCGTAAAGCTTCTTCGAGCCTCTGTATTTCTCCATCGTCGATATCGGGAGAGTTTTCTAATTCGATCATGATCCCTTGAACACTAGACAGTAATTCCAAGACTTTACGAGAAGTTTCATCGGTTTCTTTTCCCGCTGTTCCAACCTGAAAGGAACAGAATGGCTGCAATTATGTGTTTGAATGCATCATCAAATGAGTGTTCCTATACAAACTTCAATGAAAAATATTCCTTGCGTCGTTATATTTTGGAAGCATTCAAACAGTCATCTTGGAAAAATATAAAAACGTTGATTCTTCATTATTATTCAAACACTAAAGAGAAGTCATTTTCGACTAGAATTTTTTTGAGTTCAAAGTAATGTGGCCGGTTCAGAATTTACTGCGTGATTTAATTTTTAATTATGAGTTTTTTATGTGCCGTAGGTTTGATTTAGTTTTGTAAAATTTCTATGAACAATATCTTGTAAATACAGGGTTTGTTTTATAAAGAGCCTTTCCGAAATAATTTTTTGATCAATCAGATTTTTTGTTCTATTAACGCTTTGCAACAAAGGAAAAGTTCAGTTTATAAAAGGTTCAGCAATAATGTGTTGTAAAAAACAAGAAGCCATTGACTCAGAAGAAGAAAAAAGTATTCTAGAGAAAACTGTAGAGGAGATGGTAGAAGAAAACGACATACAAAATAAATATATTGCAAAAATAACAGCAGAAAGGAAGGAATTCGCTGTAGATGCCATATAAATACCCGCGACTTAGAAATTTTTAAAGCAAAAGATAAAATTGATGATCTTGAGACCCAGTTGATGAGCCATATAAATAAGAACACAACTGATGCCGGAACTCAGACAAACAATTTTCCAAAAAAATCCATATCGGTTCAAACTTCACCAGTAATGAATGAAAAGAAGAGAAAATTAATCACCAAGATAGATAAGAAAAGTAACCCCCACAAAAAAGGAATGCAAATCATCCTGAGGAACAATACACAGAAACAAAGAAACCAATTAGAAGAAACGGCACTACAAGTGTATCGTGAGGCCACAGATGAACAAGAATCTGTGTCCATAAGTAGTGATCTTGAATAGCACTCTTTCATTGTCTCCAACTCGGAAAAAACGCCTGAAGATATCAATCAAAAATCACTTCTGGAGGAGCTAGAAACTGCACAAAGTATTCTCGTGCATAAGGAAATCGCAGTAAGTGATGTAAACAGGACAATAGATATACCAGAACTTATAATAGATCTAAAATCAGATGCAACCAATTCATCCCTTCCACAGAGGAAAACTTACATATGTGGTGACCAATACGCTTCAGGTTTTTCTAATCAAATAAAATTCCACAGAAAAATGTATATTTGCGGTGACCAATATGCTATAGGATTTCCAAGAGCTGTCACAAAAATAATATACCAGTCTAAATTTAAAATAAATACTAATATAAGTCCGAATATGGAACTTTGTGAGTTGACTGATAATATATTCTGTGAGACAATAGAATATGGGCAGTTAGATACAATAATAGTTATGTTCAACACAAAAAATATTAGTAACAACAGAACTTTACAGTTGTTTCTGAATAATATTCTAGGTCTTGCTAAATTTACGAATCTCATTATAGTTTCAGAATGCAATAACTACCATGACAAAAACATCAACAGGTTTATTTTCAAAAAAATCAAGGTGTTCAAAGGATTTATTAGAAACTGCTCGATTACATTTCATACTGATAGATAACAAAAAAGGAGCAAATTTGAACTAATAGAAAAATTAAAGAAAAATATCGAATTCACAGCAAAAAACCAACAAAGAATTGCTCTTAAAACGATAAAAATAACTGATTTCAGTGTCATAGAACCAGTTGCATACTCTGCTAATACAATGACAAAAAATTGTCCCCAACTCAAATGTCTTTACTTCATGCTCTCTATGCCTTGAAAATACCAAAGACCATGATCAAACTGATGAAAATGTAAGTATTACTACCGATAGGTCACATTCTGCTGTAGCTCGGAATGAAAATATTTCTTTTGCCCACCAAAATATTCAATGTATCAGTAATAAGATAGTTCTTCTAAACAATACGTTCAAGGAAGATAACATATGTGATTTTCTGATTATTACGGAACACTGGCAAAAGGCTGAACAATTAGAAAGTATTAAGTTAAGCAATTTTGATCTTTGTGCCTCATACTCTAGAGATTCCAAGATCCATGGAGGAGTTTCTATCTATAAACATGATAATTTCGTGGGAATCATTCATAAGCTAAATATGACTAGTTTTTGTAAAGAAGGTGTTATAGAAGTATGTGGCATCAAATTACTAAGTAGAAATATGATTTGTATAGCAATTTACAGACCACCTGATGGTGACTACAGTGAATTCCTGCTTTTACTCAGCGGAATTCTCGCAGAAATTGATGATGAGACTACATCAATAATCATTGGCGGAGACTTCAATATCAATTTTCTAGTACATAGCACCAACCTTACTCTTTTAGAGGACCTGCTATCTTCCTATGACATTGAAATCGGTTTGAGAATGCCAACAAGGGTTACGGTAAACTCAATGACATGTATCGATAAATTTTTTATCAAGACAAGCCACCCCTATAGTGTGGCAATAGTAGACCTTCATCTTTCAGATCATTATTCAGAATTTTTTTAAATCACTTCTGATCTGCAACACGAAGTCAGTAATGGTAAGAAAAATAGTTTTTCTTATTGTCGTGACCTATGCAATGAAAATATTGTAAGATTTCGTGATTACTTATCACAAGAAAACTGGGCAGACGTATATGCTCAGAGTTGCCCCAACTTAGCATATGATGCTTTTAGTAAAACTCTTACATATTATTTTGAAATATAATTCCCAAAAAGAAAAATTACCTTAGGGCGACCAAAAAAAATGACTTCACACAAAATAATGATGACTCGTGAAATAGGGGAGTTAAAAAATAAGGTCTAGTTGTTTAATACATTAGCTAGGAATGATAATAGATGAAAGGAAGAATGTAAGAAATTCAATAAAGAATACAGAGAGAAATTGCAATCGCTGAATAGACAACATCATGATGATTTGATATTAAACTCATCCAACAAATTAAAACAACCTGGGCCATAATTAAGGAGTTACAAAAAAATAAAACTATGAAACATCGTGAAATAGTTATAACAGTCAATGATGTTCAATACTCAGATGAAATGTTAGCTGAAGAATTTAATCTACATTTTACAAGGACTATATCTGAAAACTTCTCTGTTGACACGAATTTTCTCGAGAGTAACGTCACCTTAAATAACTCAAGCTTTTTTATGTTTCCAATTACTGAATGTGAACTCGCACAAATGATTAACAGATTGAACAACTCTAACCCCACCGGGATCGATGAAATCTCCAACAAAATACTGAAAAATTGGTGAATTATGTGGTGTACTGACTTTTTTAATTAATCTCTCTACCTCAAAAGGCATTTTTCCGACCAATCTTAAACTTGCTAGTAATAATAATAATAATAATAATATTTATTGTCGTCATAGGATCCAATTGGACATTGACATGGTCAGTTTCAATATAAAATTAAATTAAAATACAATACAATAAAATATGTTTTCAACATAATAAAACATTCTTGTTTGTAGTTAAAATTAAATAAATAAGGTAAGTTAAAAGCCTCTATAACACGTCATTAGAGGGTACCCTCAACACATACATTATTGAGATTACGCATTCTTGTATGTATATCAGAATAAGTGGAGTAGGTTAAGAAATTCATTATCATGGAAAGGGACACATAACGCATACATTCAAACATAAAAACATTTTAAAAATCAGGTGAGGCTGAGATACTCTTGAACAGAATAGAAGCAGTGCTCCAGTAAGTATTCCTTAACTTTATATTTAAATGAATTCATACAATTAATTGATTTGAGGTCTCTAGGTAGGGAATTGAAGACTTTTATTCCTTTATATTCTGCCCCCCTTTCAAATGATGCTGAATTGTGCATTGGAATTCTCAAATTATTGGAGGACCGTAGTACCCTATCGCTGGAAATATATCCATCTACATTCCTCATAAATAAATTTGAGTTACTTTTTACAAAAATAAGTAGCCTATATATGTAGAGAGAGGGAAGTGGTAGTACACCAAGTTCTTTAAAAAGCGGTCTGCAGGGTTCCAAAAAGTGTGTTTTTAGCATACACCTTATAACACGCTTCTGTGCCAAAAAGACTCTATCAGCGAGATTGGATCCTCCCCAAAATATCAGGCCATATGTTAGGATTGACTGGGCATGAGCAAAGTAGTATATTTTCAATACCGTGATGTCCACAGAGTCAATTAATTTACGTATAGCATAACACAATTTGTTCAGCTTTTTTACAGTATGGGAGATATGGTTGCCAAAAGATAGGTTACTATCAATTTCAACACCAAGGAATTTAGTGTCGGAACGCACTGGAACTGATTTTTTCCCGAGTTTTATTAAAACATTACTGCTAGTTTATCTCCTATTTTTAAAAAAGGTGACCCAAACAATATGGATAACTATAGAGCAGCATTATTATTATATTATTATTGTTAAGGCTTTCATTATTTGTACCATTATGCTTGCAGCTTTCGTCAAGTGAATATTGTTTCCTAAAATATAATGATAACAGAAAAACACTTGAATGAGCATTAACCTACCTGTGAACATTATTACAAAACAATTTGTTTTTCAAAGAAACATGTCATTTAGCATGAATGAATCTCAAATGTATACTATAATATGTTAAACAATTTCACCTCAAGAATAATCTCAACACAATTTAGTTCTGGAGATCCAGTTTTTTGTGGGAATGGGCTTTTATGCCACATTTTACAATCATTTTACATCAAATCGGGATGTAAAATGACACTTTTACGCTCCATAGCGTAAATAGCTATATATGTACCAAGGCAAGTTTATTTTACAGGTAGAAATACGTAGTACAAGCGGTGTACACTTTAAGTTCAATACAAAATGAAATGCTAGGGGTGCGTTCGCTAGCCAAGGAGCGAAGCGGGGTAGAAGGTGGTAAGAATATCCAAAATCGACCAAAAAAGCATATTGTGAGTATATGAAGTTGTGGAAATATGTATTAACTCATTTATTTTTTCGTTATAGAACGAATAATTATTCGCAAAATGAAGCGTTTGAAAATGATGCTGGTAAAATTGTTGAAAACTGACCAAAAACGTGTTCAAGAAGAAATATTCATAACATATGGAAGGAATTGATTAAGAACACCGTATGTGTATGATAAACCAGATTCATTTTTGCAAACGAAGGCTGCATCTCATTTCAGTAAGTAGTGACGAACCAAGACTTCCCTACCAACAGCGAAGTTCGCCGATGAAAGATTTTGTTTCATTTTCCTACAAGTTCAATATTTTTTATTTTACAATTTCAGAGAAGCCTGTCTACAAATAATGAATATGAATATATGATATTGTAACGTAAATAAACTTAACTTGGTTCTACTAATTTATTTCACACTTAATCTACAATTTAATTTATATTACTACTCCACTGTATAGCTCGATCGTATGGGCTCGTTCAGACTGTTTTGACTCCACTTGAGGGTCGCCTATTTATCTCCGATACAGCATTCTCGATGTTTCGAATTCTGGCATGTTCCAATTGTTTCCAATATTGACCGTTGTTTTCCGTGGCAGAGCGACTGGATGGTTCTCGAATATCTCCGGGGATGATCTCATCGCTGTCGACGGCAACGCGCGAGGCGACAGGTCCGGCCTAGGTTCGTTACATTGCCCCCTTCTTAAAGACATTTCGTCCCGAAATTTCATCCTTGGAGTGTGACGATATCTGCATGACTCCCCATATCTGCACCGTGAAGTTCGATGGAAGTAACACTCCACGGTCTTCATGATCGGTCGTGGAAGAGGGTTACAGCAAACCAAAATCTTGACGCCGCTGGATCTGAATATCGCCTCCAGCATACTTCTTATGACTCTCCAGTCCAACCCATCAATACCACAGGATAATTTTGGAATTGCTAGATCCACCAGGTTCTGGTCCACCATAGTATCTCTTAGTTTGGTGAGACTCTTCCAGACATCTTCATAGGACGGTTTATCTTGGGAATGCCTCTTGGTAACTAGGTAGTAGATGTTTCTCTGGCCTTTCTTCAACTGTAGCACCCCATCAACTTCTGGATTCTGCTCCCGCAGTGTTTGGAGTTGACCAAATTTCTTGGAGAACACTACGGCGATGCCCCTGGACATTCGAAGATCTTCTGCCACACAGTGCGCTAGTGCGTAGTCAGCAGGCACCTCGAAAAGGTCTCGTGACTCCTCTCTAGTAACCCCATGTAGAACTTTCTGCCCGTTACAATACAAGGACACAAACTTCTGAACGTCATATCATCCTCCGGTGGCTTGAGGGTGCGAACTTGGTCATGGTTTCCAGCGTAAGGGGCCAACCTGTTGAAATGGACGACCCTTGGTTTCCCTCGGGTGGCTTATGGATTCGGTACACAAGGTCGTTTATCCTTTTCACGATTTTATACGGGCCTTCCCACGAGTTCCGCAACTTTGGTGATAGTCCACGACGACGTTTGGGGTTGTACAGCCAAACCAGGTCATCAACCTTAAATCCTCCAGCGTCGGCCTTGATGTCATAGGTCTTCTTCATTTTATCGCTGGCACTCTGGATGTTCAACCGGACTCGTTCGTGGATGTCGTCCATTCTCTGCCGAAGTTTGCTGACGTAGTCCTCTCCCGCAGTGTCTTGTCCTGGCGGTATCCCAAACTTCAGGTCACAAGGCAGTCGCAGTTCTCGGCCCATTATAATACTAGCAGGAGTTTGACCGGTTGACTCGTGTACTGCGGATCGATAGGCCATCAGGAACAAATGAAGATACTGGTCCCAGTCTCTTTGATGGTCAGAGACAACCTTGGACAAGTGGCGGTTGATCGTCCTGTTCATCCGTTCCACCATTCCATCGGACTGCGGATGTAGGGCCGTGGTTCTTGTCTTGGGATGTTAATTGGAAAAGGTTGGATTCGAAATTTCTGCCTTGATCCGAGTGCAGCTCCATTGGAATACCGAATCGACATATCCATTCTTTCACCAAGACGTCGGCGACGGTGATGGCTTCCTGGTTGGGCAGGGCATAGGCTTCCGCCCACTTACTGAAGTAGTCCATTGCCACAAGGATGTATTTATTCCCGTGGTCGGATACGGGAAACGGGCCGGCGATGTCAATGGCGATTCTCTCGAACGGGCTGCCTACGTTGTACTGACGCATCGGGGCCTTGGGTCGTATTCGAGGTCCATTGCTAGCAGCGCATACAGCGCACTTTCTGCACCAGTCCTGGACGTCAGCTTGACAATTGGCCCAGTAAAACCGTTGCCTCACTTTCTGCAGGGTCTTCGTCACTCCCAGATGTCCTCCGGCGACTCCATCATGGATTTCCCGCAGCACTTCCTCTCTTCTGTTCCTGGGAACAATTATTTGGCGTCTGTCTTCCCCACCAATGTCGGCCTCCAACACTCGTTTCAGGATCCCATTGTCCAGAATAAGAGAGTTCCATTGTGCCCAATAGGACTTAACAGCCGGCGAGTAACCTGCGACTTCCTGCCATGATGGTCTTCGATTGCCCTTCTTCCAGCTGACGACTAAGCCAAGGTCGGGGTCTCTCTCTTGGTCTTTCTGGATCTTGCTGTCATTCCAGTTGTCATCCATTGCTGCGGTTCTGAAAAGTGTTGCTTCTTTCTCTTCTGCTCGTCGGCAATGTGAGCAATCATCTGGACATGGTCTTCGCGACAAGGCATCTGCATTCTTATGGCTAGTTCCGGCTCGATGTTCGATCTCGAAATCGAATTCTTGGAGTCTCTCGATCCAACGTGCTACTTGACCCTCAGGATTTTTGAACTGTAAGAGCCATTTGAGAGCTGCATGGTCAGTTCTCAACAGGAATCTTCTTCCATACACGTACTTGTAGAAGTGTTCCACTCCTTTACAACAGCTAACAGCTCTCGCCTGGTGACACAGTAATTGCGCTCTGGTTTGCTAAGCGTCTTGCTGAAATAACCAATGACCTTCTCCTGTCCCTCCTGGATCTGAGATAGGACAGCTCCAAGTCCCACGTTGCTGGCGTCCGTATCCAAAATGAATTTCCCTTTGGGTAGGGGATAGCTCAGTATAGGCGCGTTGATCAAAGCTCCTTTCAGCTTCCTGAATAAGTCTTGACATTCTCCGGACCACTGGAACTTTGTTTGGCCTTCCGTGAGCTTGGTCAGTGGTTTAGCGATGTTGGCGAATCCCAGCACATATCGGCGATAGTATGTGCATAAACCAAGGAAACTTCGAAGTTGGTGAATGTCTTTGGGATGGGCCAATCCTTAACAGCTTTGATCTTCTGGTCATCCACTGCTACTCCTTCCCCAGAGACAACGTGGCCGAGGTATCGTACTTCTTTTTGGAACAGATGGCATTTCTTAGGGCTCAGCTTCAATCCGGAGGTCCTCAGTCGCAGGAATACTTCCTCCAAGTTTTTCACGTGGTCCTCAAACGATCTGCCGACCACAATTATGTCGTCGAGATACACTAGACACGTGTTCCATGAGAGTCCCTTCAGTACTGTTTCCATCAATCTTTCGAATGTGGCGGGAGCATTACAGAGCCCGAATGGCATAACGGTGAACTGCCACAATCCTGAGCCGATGGTAAAAGCAGTCTTTTCTCGATCTTCCTGAGCCAGTTCTACTTGCCAGTATCCACTCTTCAGGTCAAGGGTCGAGAAAATCGTGGAACCAGCCAACGTGTCTAGGGTGTCATCTATTCTCGGGAGAGGGTAACTGTCCTTCTTCGTGACATTATTAAGTTGGCGATAGTCTACACAAAGCGTGTCGATCCATCCTTTTTCTTCACCAGTACGACTGGAGAGGACCAGGGACTGTCAGATGGTTCGATAACTCCTTCTTTTCCCATATCGCTGACTATTTTGTCAGCCTCTTCCTTCTTGGCAAGAGGAAGTCTTCTTGCTGATTGCCGGATCGGTCGGGCACCCCCAGTATCAATCTTGTGCTGGACCACATTAGTTCGACCTCCTTTTCCTTGTCCGGTATCGAAGATGTCTTGGTACTTCTTAACTAAATCTCTTAGTTTGGGCTGTTGAGCTGGTTTTATATCTTTGGAAGAGATGGCAACTAATTTTTCTAGTTCTGTGGGCAAGTTGTTGGGTTGGCTAATCGTACCTCGTACACTCCGGATCACTGAGGAAACTGACGAGCAGTGCCCCAATATTGTTCCTTTCTTCAAGGTCACTGGAAAATAATTGACATTCATGACCCTTACGGGCACAAATTTGTCAGCACGCAACAAGGTCTTCCCTAGTGCAATCCCTCGTCCAATTTTCTCATCATGAAGTTTGGGCTCGAACATCACCACGTTTCCACTGCTCGTACTCCCGTCCAGGCGAGCCTCCAGAATGGTTTCAGCCCTCTCAGGTACGCTTACATCTTCAGCCAACAACACACGGATCAACCCCTCACTTCTCCCATGAAGCACCAGCTCTTCTCCGTTGACACGTAGGACGCCGTCTTTGAAATCCAATTCAAACCCTCTGGAATTCATGATGTCCATTCCGATGATTGCATCGTCTTCGATGTCCGCTACAAGTGCCTGATGTTTCACTTTAGTGCTGCCCAAAATTATTTCAATCGGTAGCTCGCCATATACAGTAGCTGGCTCCCTGTTGCTGTGCGTAGCTTCAAGTTGTCGGTTCAATCCGTTCCGGTGTTCTGGCAAAGGAAGGCCGAGAATTGTCCTAGTCGCACCTGTATCTAGCAGCATGGTGCAAGGCTCGTTATTGATGAGACCGTCTACGAAGACACCTTTGTTCTGTCGTTGAAGGATAGCGACATATGCGTTGTTAACCGGGGCTTGCCGGACACATGCCGACGATTGCCCCTTCTCGTCGACCTTCTTTAGTTTTCCTGCATCGGAGTCGATAAATGTTGGACATTTGCTATGCACATGTCCAATTCTGCCACAATTCCGGCATCTTATCTGTCTTTTCTCAGGCAACACTTCCTTCATCACTTTTCTTATGGCAGCTTCCAAGTTAGCAGGCTCCTGTGAGTCTTCCTCAATCGTTTGAACTTTACTTTGGCTTTTGCAGCATTGTTTTGCTGCTTCGAATTCAAAGCGCGTGCCAGTCGTCTACGAGATGTGTTGGACGAGCTAATATCAACGCTTGTCTGGTTTCTTGGTCACGGAGTCCATCCAAGAATGCCTGAACCGCTAATCGCTCCATTACATTTTCCGGTATGGCTGGATATGCGAGACGAACCAAGCGTGCAATGTCAGTTTCAAATTCTTGTAAGGATTCGCCCGATTTCTGACAGCGATTTTTCAGCTGGGAGTGGTATACGTGTTCCAAATGGGGCTGGCCATATCGTAATTCTAGATGTTTAATCAGCTGATCATAGTCCTCCTGTTCTTGGGCGGTAAGAGTTTGTAGAATATTCGTCGCTTCTCCACGTAATGCAAGTGTTAGTGATACAGCTCTTTTCCCTGCATTCCATCCGTTTGCTTTGGCCGCTGCTTCAAACTGTCGGCGGTAATTTTCCCATGGAGTTTTTCCGTCGAATTGGGGCGGCTTCATGGAGAGCTTCCCTATTTCAGAAATGACCTTGACATCTTTTACACCCTCTTGAACTTTATCCAAGTTCAAACTCAAGTCCAGCATTGCATTTTCGTTAACCATCTCTGTGGAGGGCGCACTATTAATTCGTTTTTCCAGCTTACTGATCGTTTCCTTTATTTTATCTACCTCCGTGTTCATTTGCTCCCTAATTGTATCTATCTCTGTCTCAACGGTTCCCATTCTTTCTTCTAGAAATTCAGCCACACCACACAATTCTTTTTTTAGGCCTTCTGTGTTTTCCAGGAACTTCTCTTCCAGGCTTCTTGCATTTTCTTCCAGGCTTCTTGAATTTTCTAGAAGCTTCTCTTCCAGATTTCTAGAATTTTCTTGAAGCTTCTCTTCCAGATTTCTAGCATTCTCTTCCAGGCTTCTTGAATTTTCTCGAAGCTTCTCTTCCAGATTTCTAGAAAGCTTCTCTTCCAGATTTATAGAATTTTCTTGAAGCTTCTCTTCCAGATTTCTAGCATTTTCTTTCAGTTTATTCATTACCAAACTCAAATCACCTCCGGGAATTTCGAATAAAAATGTTTCGGGGTCCTCACCTTCTTGTATAAGTCCTTCTGCAAGTCTTTCCTGGAGTACTTGCTTTTTACCTGTTGTTTCCAGTTCCCTTTCCTCCAATTCCTGTTTCAATTCCGCTACCTTCAAATCCGCAAGGCGCACTTTTCTTGAACACATTTTGTCTTTGACGAGGTATCAGTCTGTTTCACACGAAAAGTTTATCAGTTTGTTAAAAATTCACTTCGCGAATTCTTTTCCACGGGCCACCAGTCTATTGTCTGTTTCACGCGAAGAGTGTATCAGTTTATATTCCACGCACAATTGTCCACTTCGCGAAAACCGGGCCACTGTCTATTTTCTGTTTCACGCGAACAGTGTATCAGTTTATATTCCCACGCACAATTGTAACGTAAGCGTACAAAAAGGTCTATCAATTTATTTTTCTGACTATCCACTCCACGATCACTTGTTTATTTTCAAAATCTCACTTCCGACACCAATTGTAACGTAAATAAACTTAACTTGGTTCTACTAATTTATTTCACACTTAATCTACAATTTAATTTATATTACTACTCCACTGTATAGCTCGATCGTATGGGCTCGTTCAGACTGTTTTGACTCCACTTGAGGGTCGCCTATTTATCCCGATACAGCATTCTCGATGTTTCGAATTCTGGCATGTTCCAATTGTTTCCAATATTGACCGTTTTTTCCGTGGCAGAGCGACTGGATGGTTCTCGAATATCTCCGGGGATGATCTCATCGCTGTCGACGGCAACGCGCGAGGCGACAGGTCCGGCCTAGGTTCGTTACAATATCACTCTGTACATATACTTCTTTGAGTTAATGTGGTTCCGGATATATTGAATCACAAAAGTGGCCGATGTTTACAAGGGAAACATTGGTTATTTCGGCATAAACTAAACGGATTATAAAATGGAGTCAAAGGTACTTTTCATTTGCTGCAGTGGTCGGGAAGACACGAGAGACGAAGCTTTTGTTTATGACTAACTGAAATTATTTTTAATTTGATGTGTCAAAATTAGTATAATTCCATAATGAATATTTTTTTATATAATGATCTTTAAGAACTATTGAATTTCGATTATTCTTCAACACTGTCTATAGACTACGCAGTGATCGTAATATAACCTTCGTTATCGAAGAAGAACATATTGTGCTTGTATTTTCATATACAAATTGATTCATGATATTATAGACTGCCCTGAATTGTTATCTCAATTAGATTTTCACATACCAAGACTAAATGGATTAACGTTCTTGGTGTGGTTGAGGTTGATAAAACGGTTTCTTTAAGAGAAATTAGTCAAGAAATACAGATAAGTCACGAATCAGCAAGAAAAATACTCAAAATGCACAGGTATCGAGCATTTAAATATCAGTTACATCAATATTTGTATGCTGACGATAGCGATAGACAAGTAGTGTTTTGTGATTGGCTGCTTCAAAATCACAGAGTTAACCCAAATTTTATCAACTTTATTCTATCTTCCGACAAATCGCGATTTACAAATAATGGTATGTTCAATACTCCAAAATGTGTTATCGGGAAAATTATTATTAATATAGACAAGTATATCGCCACTAGGTTTCGTATATGGAAGAGTTCGAGGGTTGGAATGGTACTGATATGCTCCAAGTTTTTTGGCAATGAGACTTGAAATTGTTTTTAATACATTATCGCATAAGAACTTTTTCTAAATGAACAAAAATCTACTACTTCTTGTTCAACCCGAAGTCGAAGTTACTTTCCTTTAGTGAATTAATGCTTGGTCCAAATATTTTCCCTGAAATGTTGAGTAGGTCGTAATTGTCGTATTATGGTATATTATGATCACAAATATGACGTGCTCAGCTGCGTTGGGATTCAATTCTATATCAATTTTATAAGGCACTTCAAGAATTCCTGATGTTTTACAAGAATTCCTAATGTTTTATTCCTAAATGATAGAGAACTGAAGAACCCTACTAAAATAGTAAACGCATTTGCAAAATTCTTTGAAAGTGTCTATGTTCCCTCTAATGATAATTCAAACCGCTCTATCATACCAACAAATTTTCCTTACAATAAGCATAACTTCATTCTCAGAAGAAGAGGTTTTGTAATCACTCAAAAACCAAAAATTCACTACTGGAGATGACAAAATCCCAAGCTTTCTTGTAAAGGACTGTGCATATATTCTTGCAAAGCCTCTTCAATTGATTTTCAACTTGGCGTTAAAAACAGAATTTTTTCCGGATAGATGGAAAGTATAAAAAATATGTCCATTACTGAAGTCAGGGGCATCAAATAACATTCTGAATTATCGACCCATAACATTACTGTCCAACTTCGCCAAGGTCTTTGAGATGTGCTTGTATAATAATATTTTTCACAATGTGAGGAATAGTATAACTCTAGATCAACATGGTTTCATCAACAAATCTCATATGTTTCACACAAATTGTCAGCAATGCGTTAGATTGATACAATCTATACAGACTTCTCAAAGGCCTTTGATAAACTGAATCATCAAATTCTATTGAATAAACTAAACTCTCTAGGCTTTGATAGTCCTCTGTTGAACCTATTTCAACCATATCTTCAGAATCGTACTCTATTTGTAGAATACAAAGGACACAAATCACTAGAATTCACTCCAAGTGGTGGCACTCCTCAAGGAAGCAATCTAGCTCCTCTCCTATTTTCTTTATTCATGAAAGATATCAATTCAAATATTTCCAGTAACATATTACTCTTTGCTGACGACTTGAAAATTTTCAGACCCGTTGAAACAATTGAAGACTGTCTAATACTACAGAAAAAAACTAATTCAATACAAGAATGGTGCCTACCAAATAATCTTCCATTGAATATTCAAAAATGTAAATTCATGAAATACACTCTCAAATACAATAATGTACAGTTTGATTATTCAATAAATAATATCGCACTAGAACGAAGTACAGAAACTAAAGATTTGATTCGACCCGAAACTTGGCTTCACTTCACAATTTAACCAGATTACATCTTCTGCAAAACAAATGCTTGGACTTATCTTCAGGCCTATACAAATTGGATGGAGTATACCCATACCAAAGATTCGATAATAGATTGTTGCTGAATAGATTCTCCCTCATGTCCTTAGAAAATAGAAGAACATATTATGCTTGTATTTTTATATACAAATTGATTCATGATATGATAGACTGCCCTGAATTGTTATCTCAATTAGATTTTCACATACCAAGACTAAATGGATTAACGTTCTTGCTATGGTTGAGGTTGATAGAACGGTTTCTTGAAGAGAAATTAGTCCAGAAATACAGATAAGTCACGAATCAGCCAGAAAAATACTCAAAATGCAGGGATATCGAGCATTTAAATATCAGTTACATCAATATTTGTATGCTGACGATAGCGGTAGACCAGTAGTGTTTTGTGATTGGCTGCTTCAAAATCACAGAGTTAACCCAAATGTTATCAACTTTATTCTTTCTTATGACGAATCACGATTTACAAATAATGGTATGTTCAATAAGCAAAATACTCGGTACTGGGCCCAACAAAATCAACATGCAATGAGAGAGGGCAATTTTCAAGAAAGGTTTGGCGTCAATGTCTGGGCTGGTACCGTTGGAAACAGAATAATTGGGCCAATACTATTTCAATGTCAGTTAACAGGGGTTAGGTACTTAGGTTTTAGCAGTTTTACTGCGAATTTACTTCCAACAAGATGGAGCACCCCCTCATAATACAAGAGAAGTTCTTAATTACTCAATAGAGAATTTTAATAATCAAGTTATTGCAACCAATGGTCCAGTACGGTGGCCTGCCCGCTCACCGGATCTCACTGTGCTCGATATCTTCATTTGGGGATATGTTAAAGGAAAGGTTTACTATGCAACAGCCCCAGCCACTCTTGAAATCTTAGAAGAAAGAATTCTACGGGCATTTAGAAGTATAACGCCTCAAATGTTACCAAACGTGTTAAGAGAAACAATTGAACGAGTTGAAATGTCTCTTGAACAAGGCAGAAGGCACTTTGAAAATTTACTACAGTGAAAGTAAATAAATGATTATTCATGGGACGCTTGACAAAAGTAAATAAATTATTATCCAGTATTTTCCTCAGTAATATTCAATTTCTGTTCTTATTTTCAATCCAATCGCAAATACAATAGTATCATTACATTCGCCAAAAAATCCTTTTCTCGGAAAGTGCTTGTCGAAAATGGTAGCCATTTGAAAAATAATAGTAAGATACGAAAATGTAATTTTGCCAACTTGTCCTATTCCTATCTATCATACTAGTCACTGAAACTTTGCGCTTGTAATTTTCTGACATCACCTGAGGTCCTCAGATTAGTTTAGACAGGCGTAGGCGTAAAACTTTTAAAAATGTCATATTCTGATCAAGAATTGCCTCAGAAATCCAAAAATGTTACAATATACAGGGTATTCCATTTAAAAACTCCGGAAGTGACCGGAAAGTGAAAAATAAGCGAAAATTCTCCTCTTCACATACCATTTACCTATACCAAATCTCATTTTGATACACCTAATATTCTAGAAGTTATAACTAGTCTAATAGATTCGTTGACACCCGGTATATGCTTGTCTATATTCATAACAAATTTTCCAATAAAACATCTCGATGATGAAGGCTATCCTATGATCGCCGCTTCACCTATTCTCAGTGTTAAAGAATAGTTCTTAAATATCAGTAATGTATATATATATATATATATATATATATATATATATATATATATATATATATATATATATATATAAATATATATCCATACTTATATAAGTAAATGAGAATTATGACACATTTTTAAATTCAAGAAAGAAACTATCCTCAAGCAGGTTCGTATCCTGCTCTAGAATGTTTTTTTTCTTGAATTTAAAAATTTGTCTCCAATGCCACAATTTTCATTTACTTATATATATTCACAAAAGCTATATTATATATATATATTTTCTTTAGTTTCTTGACCACATATATATATTCTTCAATTTCTCGGAATAAAGGTCTGATTCAGTCAATTCATATAATTTTTATTAACTACCTTTCGACATGGTATTTGTTAGGTTAAAACACTAAAATAAAAAATATAGAGTTTGAAACATATTTAACTCAACACAATATTGAAATGTATGCACTAAAATGATTCTTTAAAAACATACGGTTCGAAATATAACACCTTATTGAACTCAATATAAACATATCTGTAACATTTATGAGTATTCACTTACAAATTATTTTATTTGAATTCTGCGTTTGCATCCGTACGAACATTATTGTAGGTGTGACTGCGTCGGAGTTATCGGGAATGGTTTGTTTATCTTTCATGCATTTTTACCCTCTTCATAAGAACACCGGATTGTTTATATTGAGTTCTAGTATATGAGCCGAGCTGTATTTTTTTGGAAACATGTAAAGATCAGTTTTCATTATTATTACTATATACAAAGTTAAAAAAGGTTGTTATAAATCTGGCTTAAGTTTTTGATATAATTTCTATTGAGAGAGAGAGAGAGAGAGAGAGAGATTGGATTCCTTTCTTTGGTCAAAATTTCAACGTTGTTAGTGTCAAACTTATGTTGATTTTCTTTTTCGTGTTTGGATAAGGCTGTAATGTCGGTTTTTGAGTATTTGTGGGCTTGTACTCGTTTCTCCAAATATTGCTTTGTTTGACCTATATAGGTACTTTGACATTTATGGTTGTTTGTTTTTTGGTATTTCTGGTTTTAGTTTTGAATAAATGGTTTTGTTCGTATTTTTCAGTCGGTGTAAAATAGTTATGTTGTTTAATTAATTTTATTCAATAATTTGTCTATGTATGGTAAAGGTATGTATGTTGTTGTTTTCTTTACTTCATTATCATTTGTATTGTAGATCGCATGTATTCGTTTTTTGATTGTTTTTTCTGCAAAGTGGCTGGGGTAATTATTTTCTTTCAATATAGCCTTGATTATTTCTATATTCTTTTTCCTGAATTTTGGGTGAGCAAGCTTTATAGCTCTGTCACTTAAATTTTGAATATTTTTTTTTGTAACTAAGGGGTGATACATTTCAATATTGTGTTAAGTTAAATATGTCTCAAACTCCATATTTTTTATTTTAGTGTTTTATATTATATATATATATATATATATATATATATATATATATATATATATTGTACTCAGTGAAAATCATTTAATAAATGATTTTAACCTGAAGATGACAAATACTATGTCGAAACGTCGTTAGAAGGAATTATACAAATTGACTGACCTTTATTCCGAGAAATTGGAGAAAATATATATATATATATATATATATATATATATATATATATATATATATATATAAATTCTCGCAAATTGAAACATGGAAAGTGCTTTTGATTCCAGTTTAGAATCCAGTTTTTTTATGATCGATATTTCCCCAGTATAGCTAAATTATTTAATGTAATCTATGCATTTCATAAAATAGTATGAATACTACGCTTTTTTGTCGATTTTCGAACTTTTACCTCCTTCGACTCTTGCCTAGCGTTCGCACCACTTGCATTTCACAGTGAAAATAACTGCTGCACAAATACCAAATACACCATTCCACATCCACTACAAAAGCTATATAGACAATTATAAATTGAAGGGTCGAGTGGTTGAAGGTGGCAATTGACAAAATAACATAAAGATAAAATTGATCATTCATCTGCAATAATTGTACCGATTTTCATATAACTCCTTTGGTCACTAGTAACTTCGCTTAGGATTATGATAAAGCAACGCTTTCATTTTAAGTAATATAAGCAAGATATTTTGGATATCCCCATGCCATTCATCCCTTTGAACAAAGTCCGAGCATAAATGTGAAATATTGAATTTTAATTTTGAATGTGAATTATCACGTGAACCATGTATACATCCCAGTGAACACATATCTCTCAGTTACATATCTGTCGTGTATCACCGAAGGAACAATGTTATGTTACTGTATGATGTATATGTTATATAATAGAACAAAACATGGTTATGTAACCTATACCTATCGTCAGTGATATATTATATATATAATAGTTTGATACTGAAACATATATGTCACTTGAGAATTAATTGTTATCGAGGGTCTTCCCTAGCTTGCAAAAGCCTCTCGAAGATTTCTGAGGGTTGCTCGTAAGGGTGCAGCTGGTTGACGAAAGAAAAAATTTTGAACAATATATATAGAGAGTATAATATTTAAGGACTATCACAGGGTTATATATAATTTTTGTGTGGTATAAGACCATCAATATTTGAAATTCGTGGTTCAAAAAATGGAAATATTCAGTTCTATACAAGATTCATCAATTCACAAATTCATTTTCTACACCGATAAAAAATCACATATTTACACAAAATATGAATATTTCATATTTGCGATTAACATAGTTTTGTTCTGTGAGTTGACAGCTACGCCACGGCCATTCTCTGTGGTGTTTGTTCCATGGTTGTACTTAAATTTAATATGGGTTTTTTTGCATTTTTGTGTGAGAAGTGTTAAATTTTACTTAATCTTATTATTTTTGGTTGTAAAAAGGAAAGGTGAGTAACTTTCATTCATTGTATATTATTTTTATTCCTTCCTATTATTTTTGTTGGTAAGAATAATTGTGAGCTTACCAACAGCCGACTTTCCTCATAACCTAACATTTTTCACCAAATGTATTTATTTCGTTTGAATATATATTACCATACCTGGGTGCATTGCATTTGTAATAATAATTCAACATGAATTCTTGTAAAAGGAACTTCAATGATTTATCCATTCGTCAAAAAAGATGTATTATTGATCAAGATATATTGAAACTTTGTACCAACAGTAATGATGAGTTCCCAAATGCTAACTCCAATGAGAAACAATTGTCACAGTCTTTGTCTAACAATTCAGCATGTAATAATGACTGCTCTGGTTCAGAACGGAGATATGATTTGAATTTTGAGTGCCATCCGAATAATCATGAATTGAGTTACATGTTACCACTCCATTCACGTTTTGTTGTTCGTATTTGTAATGTTCTAAAAGCTTACAAAAATTTCATTCTAAAGATCAATGAATGTAAATTATTAATATTCCTTTCAGACTGTGATCCTCAAGAACATTGGTGGCAGAAATGCGAAAGATCACACTAATCGGTCTTTACAGAGACTCTTCACTAACGCCTTGAGAAGACAGTGTTCCTGGTTGGGATACAGAAACAATTTCAAAATCAAGGAATTGCAGTCTATCCGAATATTAATAGGTAACTATGGTATGGATAATAATTATATTGGTTATTTCAGCACACTTCTTGATATTGTATAAAAGAGCTGCCTAAATTTTCTGTTATTTTTTTTTTAATTAGAAATATATTATTGTGTTTTACATTTATTTTTTGTAATTCCAGGTGTGATAACTTCCAAGTTTCAATCAACATCAGAGAGCGATGTGGAAATGCAGATATCTGAATGGTTTCGTCTCAGTAAACTGAGACATCAAAGAGAAAAATCAGGACCGACCGTATCATGATACATATTTTTTAATTTGCTGTAGAACTTTAGGAACGAAACGTTTAATTTTGAGTTTTATTTAAAAATAAAAAGTTTAATTTTGGGTTTTATTTGAAAATTAAGTTTAATTTTGAATTAAAAAATATGAAAAACAAATTGTTTTTATTTTATTGGAAAAGTATTCTTGATGATTTCATAAAATCATCAGTCAGATCATATTATTTCGACTGAGGAAAAAATCCCGTATCTCTATTAATCCTACAAAGTGTATCAGATACATGCAGTTGTTATGACGATGATACAGAACAAAGGATATTTGGTACATAACATTTTCGTTATATATGTTACATATCAGATACATGAAGTTGTTATGGCGTTGTAGAGCACATGTGTGTTACATGTGGGTTACCAGCTACATAACGTGTTATCTAGAAAAGCGTTAATTTTATGTAACATATATATGTTTGTGTTCACTGGGATGAAGCATTCATATTTTATACAATACACGCTATCCTAATTTCAGAAAAAACGAACATTCGTCATTTTACGGCAGTTTAGATCGATTATTTTCTGAAAGTAATTCATTCATTGAATTATGAATTAACCAAAAATATCATAGGCTATAGTAATTCTACATGCAATTAGTTAAGATATACTTTGAAGTAATCTCTAGATTCAATAATAAATAATTACAGTACCTTTTCTTTAGCTTCGTTGATCAGCGATTCATTAGTTCTCGTTAAATGGAAGAGACCTTCGAGTTTATCCTCTGTGGCCTGGACTCCTTCCTTCATGAGCTCCGAATCTTCACTGAGAAGAGTCGCATTTCTCAACAATTCTCCAGCCTCCTCTTTCAATTTTTCAGCATCACTCGAAGCATTTTTAGCTAGAACGTCCGCTTGTAGAGCCTTTTTTAGGGCTAAATTGGCATTGTCCGTCGCATCTTTCAATGACTGTTGAGCCTCATAAGTTTTTTCGATGGTGTTCATTATGATGCCTTCAATGTCTTTAATAGTTCGTAGGGCTTCATCAGCTTCTTCTTTGCTTTTCTGGGTTTCAGTGTCAAAATCTGTCGATGTAATAAAATAATTTACCATTTGCCAAAAAAAATTTAAGATATGTTAGTTTTGATTTTTGTACAAGTTTTAGAGAAAAAATCAGTAGGCCGAGCGAAAATACAATGGTTTCATTCGATCCAGCTGCAGAAACAAGTAAATTTTAAAAATATTATCCTCACAGTTATAAATTAAAAACTCCTTGGGAATTATCTATAGGAAAAAGCCACCGACATGTGGAAATAAAAAATAAAACAACTGGATATCAATCGAAAAAAGTCTCTTGTGTTGTGACAATGCCATACGATAAAACATTAACACGGAATCAACATGAAAATCAAAAGGCAAGTGGTTCAAAGAAAATTTATTTTGCACTGACAAATATTTATTGAGAATAATGAAAAAATAAACATAAATTAACTATTTGATGTCAAAAAGAAAAGGAATGTATAATATGATGAAAACTTTATTTAAATATAGTGGAAAAACTAGGCGAGTAACTACACGCCTATATGAGGTTTTAACATTCATAAGAAATCAAATTGAAAATATGAGACATAACCTACAGATTGAGCACACAATGGAGAATATAGTGGAAAGCAATAGAGATTATATTAGTGAATAACAGATTCAAAGTTTATTAGTCAATATAATTATTTTGAACACGAAAAACAACTGTAAAGAATCTGTCATTTAATGATATAAGAACAGAATAAGTTAAGTTACACACGTAGCAAAAATTTATTTTGTTACTTCTACTTTCTTTTTTTATTATTGATTTGCGACCTTGAATAATGGGCCATAAAGCACAAAACTCGTTCTCCATATTGGTTCGCCATTTTGAGATCTCGTATTATAAAACAAAATTCATAATCTTTGACCCAAAACTGTCTCAGATACCACCAATTTTAAATAAAATTGTTCTAAAAATCACAAAGCTTGTCCTTCATCTTGATGTTGCCATCTTGAATTTTTAAATCATAGCTAAATTTTGACAATATGGAGTTTGAACATTATCATTAAATTCCAATAGAATCGGACTATAAACTACAAAACTCGTACGCCATTATGGAGAAACATATAATGGGAAGGAATAAATGAAATATGGAAAGAAAATCGACACAACAGTACAAAAAGGCACCTACATGAAAACAAATGTGATGGAAATCCGGACAATACAACCAACTTTCCTATTAAATAACTATGTTCAGAAGGCGCATTCCAAATTTGTATTATTCAGAAACGAGAAGAATATGACTCTTATTATAATATTATTATCAACCATGTTTCAGCTTTCAATAATTAATTAAAAAATCAATAATTATGTTAAACTCACCTTTGAGATCTTTGTAAATGCTCTCTGTTTCATTCAAAATTTTATTCCATCGATTTATTGATGTATCTGTGATCTCTTTGGCAGCATGGATTTCATTAAGAAGCTCGTCCATGCCGTACTGTTGATCGTAAGCCTTATCAAGAAGATCTTTTCCTGCTTGATTCTTCATTTCCACTGTCTTCCTTAGACTTTCGCTATCTCTGTACAAGGTGTCAGATTCGTTTCCCAAATGGTAAGCCTCTTCACGGAGGCGATCTGATCTGGCTCTCAGTTCTGGCACATCAATTTGAGGAATTTCCAAGTTTCTTACTTCATTCAGCAAGTTTAAAGCATCAGTTTTAGAATTTGACGACAAATTTGCAACTTCTTTTATCCAGTCCTTCGTTCTATTCAGCTTGTTATCTGCGTCCACAATGCCGTGGCGCAATTTTCTCGCTTTTTCACTGACCTGAGTTTGATCAAAACTCGCATTTTTAGCGATGTTGTACGCTGTAATCGATTTGTTTTTAGCGTCTAATGCTATTTTTTCGATCTCCTCTGCCTCATTTTCCAACTGGTCTGCCAACCCTCTGGCTTCCTGAGCAATTTCGGTCATTTTCTCAGACTGTTGCCCAGCCTTTTGAGAACTGTCCACAGCATTTTTCAATGCTTCCTTGGCACGGGTGTCAAATGTTAATTCGGTGTATGGTAATTGTTCCTCTGCTTCGTCTAGATTTTGTCCAATATGATCAAGATTCATTTCTACATTATGATTCTTATCGTCCACCAAATGAATGTTTTCGTCAATTTCCGAAAAAATTTTGGTAATTTCTTTTTCTCTTTCTCGAATATCAGTAACTTTCTGAAAAACGCTATTATCGCCTGTGACATTTTTCACTTCATCGTAGAATTCACCTATATTTCTCTTTACTTTATCCAGTTCTTTGGGAAAGTCATCGTCAGCTATTACCGTTGGTCGTCTCTCGATTTCTTCCAAAATATCGCCCAATTTGTCCAGTTTATCAGTATGTGATCTATACGCGTTCTGTACTAAGTTGTAACAGTCAGGACAATCAATGCAGCCTCGTTGTCTGTCGTATTTGTTTTCTTTGCATCTATCACAACGGCGCCCTTCGACGTTTTCAAGGCATGGGCATTGACCGAATGCATCACACTGTAAATCTTTTGAGCCGATGCCGTCACATTCACAGTCCTTACAACCATCTATTGAAAATCCGTATTTTCTTGCCTCACAGTGATCGCACCTCAATCTAGAATATAGAAAAAATATTTGCAGTATTATTTGGAATACAAATATTTAAAGGTACTGAAATAATTTACAAACGTAGGAAACCAATAATTTGATGATAATTCTATTATTTTCAATGGAATCAGAAAGAGGATTATTCGAATTTTGCTAATAGTACTAACAAAGTTATAATATTTTTCACGAAATTACTTTGTCATTCAGTAGACATAATTATTGATTTAATTTTGTTTTTCCTCAATCGACATATATTGAAACATTCTGGTATATTATAAACAAGAAAATATTAATACAGGGTGGAATACGAAGTTTTCTCAACAAACGAAACTAAAATGAAACCTAGTATCAATTGGTATACTAGGTATGCTATAGTCATATTTTTCATCTTGGCTTTCACATCACAAATAGCAGAAGTTGGAGCTTCGATATAAGAAGATTATTGTATCTATTGAAATACACGACTAATTCTTGTCCGTTAATTACACTTTACATTATACAATAACAACACAATAAATAAATCAATTACAGTTCAAAATACCGCGCTTGACATTGCACTACTAAACTGTTCTGATCAAACAAATCTCATCACATGAATAACTAACTCACCGCATCCACCGTTGCTTATATAAGGTCATTAATGCTAGAATATTCGCATCTAGTGCTCACTGAAAAAAATTTCAATTATTCAGCGGGATGTCAACCAGTCAAGCTGGAATCCATGTGGTCGTTCCCGATCTCAAGGTTTTTCCATCGCCTCTGACATAAACAATGGCAGTCGTCTAGTGGATTCGTTCCAATCAGAAGCCATCGGTTCACCATGATAGCGCTTTAGTCATTCTAGATAAACGACCTTCATCTTAGTTCGAGGGCTGTATTGGATTCTGTAACCCACATCGTTGATCCTCTTCTACACCTCGTACGGTCCTTCCCTCCTACGTCGATTGTACAGTCAAACCTAGTTATCTTTGAATCCACCTGAATTAACTTTCAAATCATCAAGTCACTTGCCAGTATCAACCTCTTCCGAGATATTTCGTGAATTTTCAATAGGCTGTTCCTCAGTTTGTATAAACTACCCCTTCGACGGCCTGCGAATCAATCATCTCTTAGTATATCATTAAATAACCGTTCTGTAACATGCATACCAAATATCAACTTGGCTTAACATTTTTTAGGGTGGGTTTTGATTCTTTACCTATCTCTTGGTATATCATTCTGAAGTTTTCCATTTCTTGTGTTCGAGCATTTTGTGTTAAATTGAATCCCCATTGCCATTCCAAATTCTCAGACATTCGATTTGGTTGAAAATCAGAAAAAAAATCAAATTCATTTCATCACCTGACGCCACTGATCATTTGGCCGCCAGATAAAAAAGGGCCGCTAACTTTACACCGGTGGCCTTTATGCTGTAGGTATGCTAAGATTGCACTTGAGCAAAGCGCTGCCTTCAACTTGTGGAAAGCTCTATCACTTTCGATAGACCTTTAGATGGTCTCGGCCAGTCTCGAATAGCCTGTATTTTCGATTCGTTTGTTTGAATTCCTTCTGCTGAGACTAATAATACTAATAAATCTTTCATTATTCAATATAATTACAGTAAATAAAGGGCTACAGGTTCAAAGTCAGACTGAGTAGTCTTCAGTTCTTCCACCTGTGCTCGCACTTCGAATAAATCAAAATTAAAATGGTAGGGTGAACAAATATATAAAATTAGTAAAACAATAATAAAAAAATATAAAAATAATGAAAAAAAAGGAATGCTTATATTTAAATATTTCTACAGGAGTAGTATAAAACTATAAGATTATAAGGATTGAGTCATATGCGATGCAGAAAGAGAAAGTGAAAAAAAAGGACTGGATTAATGTAGAAGGGAAAGACTGAATGAAGAAGATGAAAGATAAACAATAGTTTATATAGTTAAAACGTTTTCGGCCATAAATCATTGGTGAGACCTGACATATACGTTTAACCTCTTTCTTGTTTGAGATATCTCAAGATAGGCCCAGGTACGCCCCCGAATGGGCATATACAGTTGAAATGAAATTAATATACATTTAGTCTCACAGTGATTTATTGCCCACTTCGCTATCCGAAAATGTCCGCACTATAGAATTGAGTTGTTGAGGGGATGCAATGTATGTTGTCTTGAACGATGAACGCAATATCTCAAGGAGATTTGGTATTTTGCTGTTGACAATGGCTGCAATGCGTTTAAAAATGTGTTTGGAGTTTTTTGGTACAATAAGGAGCGATTTCTGACGAATGTTTTGATTAGGACATCTGTTCTGAACAGAGTTTACGAAAAAGATATGTAGGAGTTTCAAAATATATTTAATATTCTATGAAACGTACAAGCTATGTGATGCAGACGACGATCATGCATGTTTAACCATTCGATTTCATGAAGTTCACCTCTGATCCTTATTCCATAGATGAGTCTGACACAGCAATTTTGCACTTTTTATATACGCCTGGTGTCTATATCATCAATACAGGGTCCATAGAACATCACAATGATTGAAGCATGAAAGTGAGTCACATAACATTTGTTTAGTAGTTGAATTAAGAAAATGTCTTTTTGTGAATATTATTTTCAAGGAGCCATAAGCCCAGCAAGCATGACACATAATGGTCTCTATCGCAATGTTCTTTAAGTGTCACAAATGTAATGTATGTTTTCAATATCTCATGAATGTTAGTAGTACATTTGATTGACACGTGCGATGTACTGTCTTGGTCACAACGCTACATACTTATGGATATACAAGTATTATCTTTGGGACGTTTCTACATTACTTTTCTTCAAATATCGCATCAAGAGATACATACCATTCATGAAATATTGTGATAGCTCCGCATTGTTAAGTAAAATTTGTACTGTGTATGTTTTTCTGAAGTGATATTCTTTCTACCAACTTCAACTGAGATTGAGTAAAAGATTCTCAGCACAGCTCAATATAGTTCAGTTAAATGAAACATACATGTATATTGAGCTGTGCTAAGAATCTCAGTTCAATCTAAGTTAAAGTTGGTAAAAAGAATATAACTAATGTTGACATTTGTTGAGCTTAAAAAATGAATTTCTGAATGTATATGCAACGTTTGTCTGTTCATAAAGAAGAAGCTGCAAACCGCATAACATAACCTATACTGTTATACAATTGTATTGGTTTCGTGAACATTTGACAGAAAGTCGACATTGGAGGTAAAACAACTTCACATTTCCGCTTGTTAAAGAACGTTTATTCGAAATTTTTACTGGTTATATTGTGTTTCAAGTGAAATATTGTGACAAGGGATCTGACAAAATATTACTCCAGTTTAGATGATGTCCACCGGGAACGGTATAAAGAGAAAAAAAATATTTCATTTTACAACAATAATCATGTTCATCTACTAATTAAACAATAACATATGTAATCCAACTACTGAATTCTTTTTGAAATCGGTAAAACTCTCCAACATAAACAAGTGAGACTGTTTTACCTCCAATGTCGACCATCTGTCAAATGTGCACGAAACCAATATACGTTACAGCATTTTTCATCATTTTCTGTGGTTCTGTGGTAGTGACTGAACTGACGCCATAAAATAAATGTTTAGATTTTCAAGAGAATTGCAATTGTTCAGCTAAAGGTATGTACATTTTATACACAAACGAACTTCCAGAAATAGTTAAGCAAGCTGTTATATTGTATGCAGATGATACATCCTTGATCATCAATGAAGATAACTCATTGTCGGCTGTTGCAACGGTCAATGAAAATTTACAAAAGTTAAATGGATGGTTCTTAGACAATAATCTTTTGTTAAATGTAAATAAAACCCAAATTATGCATTTTGATAGAAAAACCAACGCATTAAACATAGTAATCGACAATGCAGTTGTTGAAACATCCAGCAATATGTCTTTTTTGGGGGTGATAATAGATCATCGTCTAGATTGGAAATCTCATATAGATCAGTTGACTCGAGATCTATCAAAATATACATATGCCTTATATGTACTCTCTGAAAATATTAATGTGAATGCTGCTCTAATGTCGTATCACGCATATGTACAGTCCAAACTCCGTTATGGAATAATATTTTGGGGAAAATCTTCCCACATACAGAGAGTACTTATTCTTCAGAAAAAATGTGTGAGGAAAATTTTTAAAGTTGCCCGTCGCGAAAGTTGCAAACCCCTATTTAGAGAAAATAATATATTGACAGTTATCTCTTTATATATATATGAATCAATTAATTTTGTTTTAAATAACAAATACTTGTTTAATGACAGGGTAGTATCTCATAAGCACAATACGCGGAGTAAATGTGATTTACAAAATGATAAAGTTAAATAAACGTATATCCAAAAAAATGTGCAGTATAGTTTGGTGAAAATATGGAATAAGATACCAAATAACATTAGGTTAATGGAAAATGGAATTATTAAAAAAAGACTCAAAGTTTTTTTGAGTAAAAATGTATTTTATAACATTTTAATTTTAATAATTAAAAAATTTTAATATGTAGTGTTTTAATCCTAATGTATTCTGGATAACTGGAATTAATTTGCGGGTGAATCTCATAATAATTTTTTTAATGTATTAAATGTATTATTATGTATATAAATACTTACTTAAGTCATTTTACCCTAATGTAATATTTAAGATTATTTATTTGACATGTTCTACACCTCTATGAGGTATATTATTCGACAGAACGAATAAAGACAACTTACTTACTATGTATGTGTATATACAAAGGTGTCTGTGTAAGTGTATATCGGTACCTATTAGAGTATGTTTATTTAAATACCCATTATTTCGTTTTTAACGCTATTCGACAAGTCTGGTAGTTGGGATTTGATTACTTTCCCTTTTAATATCTGTGCAAGTTTCTCAATTTTATACATTTTCAATGATTTTATTATGACAGGCAGTATGAAACGACATATATGTAAATATTTTACCGTAATCATTGTAATTGTAATTATATTTAAGAATATTTATTTGACATGTTCTACACTTCTATGAGGTATGTAAATTAACAGAACGAATAAAGATATCTATCTATCTATCTATCTATAGAAAACCTATTAAAAATTTGACTGCAAGGCAAAAACGGAACCTGAAACAACAAATTTCATGTAGTATCAATAAGAGAAGTTTTGATTCAAATTTGATTCAAAAGGGTCAAACCGAGGATTGTTCAATTTTAAACTCTAAATTCATATAATCTACTTTTAAAACAGGATCAGCACAGAATATTCCGGATGAAGTTACTCCATGCAATCTTCCTAAAATTGATAATGCCGCTCTTGACTTTGATAGATTGATAGATAGATAGATAATTTATTGGTGTTTTATACATTCAACAGTATTTACACAAGTCAATACATAAATTAACATATGTCAGGCACCTTATAATATTTACATAAACAAAAGATGCTTACAATTAAAATAACAAGGTTTTTATATAAAACATATTTATATCTTATGTTATGACGTCATACACATTTAAAAACAAAGCAGTAAAATTTTAAATTGGAAATTATAGAACAACAACAAATGTCTATATGGTTAAGGAACTTATATCACAGTGCAGGAAATCTTCAGTGCTAAAAAAGGCGTTTTTTATAAAAAAAAATGTTATCCTTGTTTTGAATATATTATTTGGTAGAGATCTTATTTTTTGTGGTAGTTTATTGTAATATTTCACAGCCCATAAATTTGGTCCATTTTGACATCTTTTTAAGCGGCAGTAGTTTGTACTCAAATCATTTTTATGCCTAGTCATTTTCAAAACTTTCATATTGAGATAGATTATTTTTTATGAATATTAAATTTTCCATGATATAGAGAGAAGGAAGGGTTAGTGTTTTTAATGTAACGAATGAATTTCGGCATTCATCTCTGAAGTCGATATTGTCTAATATTCTAATTGCTTTCCGTTGGTGTCCGACTATTCTATCACAGTCTGTTGCATGTCCCCAGGCATACAAGGATGGATTCATACAAGGAAAAATATGCCGTTCGAAGAGTTGCTTTTGAAACTTGTCTGGAGAGGTTTCTTAGTAAAAATAGATTCCTCATGAGTTTTTTTGATATTTTATTTGTGATGATCCCATTTTAACTTACTGTCATTATGAATTCCCAGATTTATGATAGTGATGCCACATGAGGTTCATGAAGATTAAAAAAATTGGGCAGTAGAATGTAATATACTCCTTAATCATACATCAATATTGTTACAGAAAAAAAAATTATATTCCTTAACGTAATGTTTGAGCTTTGCTCAATACTCGTCAATACTCCCAGACATGTAGAAATAAATAAACTTGAGCCCGCCAAATTTCAAATCGATTGGATGACTGGAAATGGTTCAAATTTGACTGGCAAGATTTGACCTAAACATTACACATTCAAACCAAGTTGAATAAAAGCCTGTAATAATAAAAAATCTGCTGAAATTTTGCTCGCATCAACTAAAATACTAAATAGTATATTATCTATCGAGGGACTAAAGTGGATCTTCCAACTTAAAGGTGAAATAATCACCTGAGGGATTGAAGGACAGTTTAGTCCTGTGCTATATATGCTATTTTTCGCACTCCTGAAACACATTTCTATTTATCAATATGAGTAATCTAAACTAAATAGAATTAGTACAATCTAAGATGTGTACGATCCTGTTTGATTCATGATGGACAGCTTTGCAAATATCGTTACATGTTAACCATGTCAATGAAGTCAAACAGTTACAAATTTATATTGTTTAAGGGTAATAATGTTGTCATGGGAATGTCTTATTTCCACTTTGGTCCCTAGGGATTATATAAAAATAATCCCTAATGAGAAAAAAGTGACACTTCAGTCCCTGAAAAAAAAAGAAGATTGAAGTAGGACTTTAATCTCAGGAGTGCAAAAGTATTGTTATATCATTTACAATCTTGGTGTTTTTATTGTAGCAGAGAAGGCTTAGGGAAAGAAACAAATTTTTTCTAATTTATTTTATGAAAAATAAATTTGACAAATTCAAAGAAAAGTCTTTCATCTTTTATTCAAGTGTTTTTTACCTCAAAATTCATTAAATTATTCATTTCTCAATATTTCACGCTCAAAAATTGTGAAGGATTAGTCAAATATTCTATTATGAATTGAGTTCACCTGGTATTGTTTGAAGAAATACTGTTTTAATCTTTTTTGAATTGCCACGGGTCATTTTTTGATTTGACAATTTTGTTTGTTCATAAATCAAAGTTTCAATATCTTTCAAAATGAATCCTGTCAAGTGTATACATGGTGTTGGAAAAAAGTGTTTCGATTCTATCTACAAAAGGGGTGTATTGTTGTGGTTGAAACAACTTTTTTTATTGATTTGATTATTATTTGTTTTTTTAATATTTAGTTAAACTTGAGAAATTGAAAAATTGTTTTATAAAGCTACAAAAATTGTGTGTTTAGTATTAACAATGATGTTCAGTCCCAAACAATACACTTTGATTAATAACGGGCTGTATGGGGTCGGGTTTAGAATAGCCCCATGGTAAATCCTGCCTGTCGTAAGAGGCGACTGAAAGGATAACCGTAGGTGGAAGATGGTCTCATTGCCCGGTGAAATACCACCACATCGACTTTGTGTGCTGTGAAATGGATCATTCCATGTTTCAGTGTTCGGTCGACACTTTCCGGTCTCCCTCTTTCCTTTTCCCCAATTCCTCCTTTATTTTCAGGTGCATCCTAATAGTAATAATGATGGAGTCTCCTAGAGTAAAACACTCCGGAAGCAAAATACCTCTCCATTCGGATTTCCGGGCGAGACGTACTCGAGGGGAACTCAAAATTAAAGATTAATTTATACAACATCCGCGATCCCAACAAGAACATCAATGACGTCCACCATCACCTACAGACGAAAAACCGGATATTCTGGCTCTAACAGAAACACAAGTAAACTCGTCCACCAACAAGGTCCATATGCTTTGTCCTGGTTACGAACTCCATTCTCGATTCAGGTTCAAAGGTGGAGTCTGCCTTTACGCTAAGGCTAACCTTTCATGCCAGCGTGAAGAGAGTTTGGAACCGAAAGACTTTGATGTGATGTGGTTCAAGCTATCTGATACCAAACTGACTAAGTTCCTCTGCTGCCTTTACCTATCACCTAATGAACCTTCATAAAACGACCTCTTTGAGTTTTTATCACTCAAACTGGACTACATTCAGGAGAACCATCCAACAGCTGAAACCATAATCATGGGAGACTTTAATGTACATAACGCTGCCTGGCTCAAATTCTCTAACAAAACAGATGATGCGGGTCGTCAAGCCGAGGCCTTCGCCATCACTCATGGTCTAGAACAACTGGTCGAGCTACCAACCCGCATCCCTGATGTCAACAACCAGTCTGCCAATACACTAGATCCTTTCCTCACCACCAATCCTGACCCGTATATAATGCAAACAACTGGCAAACAACCCACCAGTCCAGTGGTACACAGACAATTTGAGGCTGTTGAGAAATAACATGATGTGTGTTAAACAAATAGCTGATGTAACGAACGATCAAAATGACTTAATTGCCTACAAACAGCTCAAAAAAAAATATGGTAGTGAATTAAAAACGGCAAAAAAAATGGCGTACGATGAATACATCTCATCTTCTGACAATAAACCTAAAGCTTGCTGGAAAATAATAAATTTCGAAAGAAACAAAATACAACAGAATTCATCAATAGAAATATCTCCCGATGAGATGAATAATTTTTTCAGCAACATAGCAGGTAACATCATAAACTCACTCCCGTATGTTGAAAACGAGGATCTTTTAACCTTTAAAAAATTTCCTGCACCATGTAGTTCTTTTTTCTTTCAACCTGTTCATGAAGTAGAAGTTCAAGAAGTGATCAATTCACTGAAGAACTCTAAGACCTTTGATACCCATGAACTCAATAGCCAAATATTAAAAGAAACCTCACACATCATAATTCAACCTTTTACTACACTGATTAATTTAATTCTATGCACTGGAATCTTTCCAGATGTCCTTAAGTTTTCGAAAGTAATACCTGCTTATAAAAAAGGCGATCCATCGGTCACGGATAATTACCGTCCAATAAGTATAGTTTCAATATTCAGCAAAGTGGTGGAAAAAATAATTAAGAAACAACTCTACTCTTACTTTGAGAATAACAATTTCTTCAGCGATTCCCAATATGGTTTCAGAATATCGCTCAACAATACAAGCTGTATTCGATGTCGTGACAGGAGTGGTCGAGGAACTTGAACAAGGTAATCAAACTGCGCTGATGCTTTGTGACTTGACCAAAGCGTCGATCAGTGATCACACCAAATTCTGCTAGAAAAATTAAACTATTACGGGGTTAGGGTATTCCACTTAATTTAATAAGAACCTATCTCACAACCGTCAACAGGCAGTAATGACAAACGGCACCCTGTCAAATTTTCAATCTGTCAAACATGGCGTCCCACAAGGGTCTGTTTTGGGCCCTCTCTTATTTGTAATCTATGTAAATGACTTGTATAATAATATGTTACCACTCAAAACGGTCCTCTTTGCAGACGACACCACTTTTATTCTTACTGATAATAATAAAGAGAACTTACAACTTCGGTTCGAAGAGGCTACAAACAGTGCTAATCAGTGGTTTTTATCTAATCAGCTCAAACTAAATAGTGAAAAGACTCAATGCATCCAAATTTCTGCCTATAACCAAACTGTCTTCAACTCTGGGACTAATCAAGTTAAATTGCTTGGAATTACACTAGATAGTAGACTCAACTGGTCTGCACACATTATTCTATTAAAGAGAAAACTTTCCGGTTCTCTATTTGTTCTTCGACAATTACAAACTATCACTAACACGCATACACTAAAACTATATACTTGCGCTTTTTCACTCTCATATGAGCTACGGTGTACAACTTTGGGGGAATTCATGTCACGCCATTCAAATATTTAGGATGCAGAAAAAGGCATTGAGAATACTAGCAAATATTGGCCATAGGGATCACTGTCAAGATTTTTTCAAAAAACTTGGAATCATGCCACTGCCAACTCTATATCTCTACTGTGCTATAGTAGAGATGCACAAGAAACAGTCTTACATGGAAAAACAATCTCATATTCACGAACATAATACAAGAAACTGTGAACAGATCAGACTTAATCGATATCTCTCCAATTATCCAAAAGAATTCCTTGATTATTCTCTATATAATATCCTACCACAAGAACTCAAAATGCTCAGTTTGAATTCTTTCAAGAAAACATTTAAAAAATACTTGTTGAGACACTGCTTCTACTCCGTCGATGACTTCAGATCGCATTACAGCATCAACAAACATCTCACATCTCCTTGAGTCATCAAACTTTAAAATTACCTTTGAAGATAAATACTGTATAGTTTATCATTTTAACCTTAAGTTTTATTCTGTAATATCTGTTTTTAACCAATTTTTGTCTTTTACATATAATCATTTAAACACTTGTACCCTTGACCTGCTACAAACATAAGATGTATGTAACGTAGTTAAATAAATTCTATCTATCTATCTATCTATAGAATAGAAGTTTGTGCCCCACTTGGAAACTCTGATCACACCCTCATCTCCACAACATGCTCTTTCCATTTACCATCGAGCTGCACAATACCACCCCGTCTCATGTGGCATTACAATTCGGCCGACTGGGAAGGTCTTCGTATGTTTTTCTCAGCGTTTCCATGGAAGAGAGTTTGTTTCTCTTCAGTAGATCCAACACGATGTGCTGAAACAATTTCTGAAACCATCATGTTGGGGATGCAAACCTACATACCGAATACCGAAAGAAGAACATCATCCGATAAGACCTGGTTCAACAGAAACTGCTCTAGAGCTGTGGCTTCCAAACAGGCAGCATACCATCAATGGCTAAAAAATCCGGGCCCTGAGACCAGAGCAGCATATTTCGAGGCTAGAGGCATATGCAAAGAGACAATAGAATGCTCAAAAGATGCCCACAATGCCAAAATAAGATCAAAACTTGCTGAATGTCCTAACGGATCCCGTTCATTTTGGTCTTTCGCCAAAGCTGTGGGAAGAAACTTCACTTCCAGCTCATTTCCTCCGCTAACCAAAGAAGATGGAACACTAGCAACGACTGCCCAGGAAAAAGCCAATATCTTTGCGCACCTATTTGCTGGAAATTCCACTCTGGATTCATCGGGAAAACAACCCCAACATTACACCTATTGACAGTCACATGCCCGAGATCACCTTTCGCCAACGCATATCAGAAAGATTTTGCTGGGTCTCAACACCAACAAAGCCTGTGGATCTGACGGAATCCCGCCGATTGTTCTCAAGAAATGTGCCCCCGAACTAACACCTGTTCTTTGCAAGTTGTTCAACCACTCTTACAATTTGGGGGTATTTCCGTCCAATTGGAAAATTGCAAGAGTACAGCCAGTCCCTAAAAAAGGCAAAGAGGCCCTACCTAGCAACTACAGACCTATCGCACTGCTATCTATTATTTCAAAGGTCATGGAAAAAGCCATCAACATCGAGCTCATGAAATATCTGGAAGACTCAGGAATTGACAACGATAGCCAATATGGCTTCCGCCATCAGAGATCAACTGGTGACCTGCTCAGCTACGCTCTCACATATATGGCAGCTATCTATTGAAAAGTATGGAGAAACTTTAGCTGTGGCATTAGATATCTCCAAGGCGTTCGATCGAGTTTGGCACCAGGGACTCCTCGCCAAGCTTCCGTCTTATGGCTTGCCCCCTCAGCTATGTTCTCTGCTTGCTAGTTTTCTCTCAAACAGGTCTCTCCATTTAGTGGTCGATGGAGTTTCATCTGACACTCTACTCATAAATGCTGGTGTTCCGCAAGGATCTATTCTCTCACCAACACTATTTCTACTTCACATCAACGACCTATTGAAAGCAACTTCATGTCCAGTACACAGCTTTGCCGATGATAGTACCCTCCATACCGCTTTCTCTTCCAGGGCCCCTATATCAGCCTGTGGAACCAGAAATGAACGAGGAAGAAATGTTAATAATATAAATATGGACTTAGCAACAATTTTCGAGTGGGGATCTAATAACTTGGTAGAATTCAATGCAAACAAAACACAAGCATGTCTTTTCTCTAGAAAAGCCGATCTCACTGTGCCTAACATAACTTTGTCAGGAGTAACCATACCACTTAAGTCATCCATATCGATGCTTGGTATTACTATCAGCAATAACCTTTCCTGGGAAAATCACGTCAGGTCCATTGCCAAAAGTGCATCCCAAAAACTTGGTTTTTTGTTTCGTGCCAAGAGCTATTTCACCCCCACTCAGCTGCTTATGATCTATAAGGCACAGATCCAACCTGTCCTGGAATACTGTTCCCATATTTGGAGCTGCACCTGAACATATCCTGAGGCTATTGTATTCTGTACAAAACAGGGCAATTCGGCTCGGCGGTGATGCATCGCTTACAAACGCGCGCACTTGTCTGGAACACCGTAGAAAAGTTGGAGATTTGTCTCTATTTCATAGATATTTTCATGGGCAATGCTCTTCTGAAATATCAACAATCGTTCCTGCTTTGGCAGTCTCTTCGAGACTAACCCGTCAAGTTCAGTCATCACACCCCTTCGTGGTCACTTTGGAGACCTGCAGAACATCACTTTCCAAAGACTCGTTCATCCAACGAACAGCGAGGCTTCGGAACTCATTGCCTAGGGAGGTGTTCCCCGAGGCATACAACCTCCAGAAATTTAAGAAGAACACCAACTCCTACCTTCTTTCCCTTGGTTCCCACGATGTTCTCTGAACATTACAGGATATCCCTTTTCGTGGGAACCAGAACTCAAAAAAAAAAAAAAAAGTTATAGGGTCTAGTTTCTGCTATTCCTGTTTGGGTACTTTTTTGGAACACCCTGTATATATAACAAAATATATGAGCAAAGCTTGAATAACATGTATGTGTTGAATGAATGTGGTTTTTTGTGGAGGAACAACGTTTTTTGACATGTTTTTTTGGGTAACCTTCGACAGTCTGAAAATTAAAATATAATCAGGAAAATCTATACAAGTGTAGAAAGGGCAAACTAATTAGTTCACCCCGATAAGTTATTGCGTTCACCAAATTATATTTCCTGATTATATTTTCATTTTCAGACTGTGGAAGGTTACCCAAAAAAACATGTCAAGAAACATGAATGTGCTTCTGGAAACATGAATGCTATGTTAGACGATGATATTGAAATAACCTCTAGCATCTACAGCAGGGTTACATCACATTTTTACATAACCTGCATGTAGTTAGAAGATTTAAATATTTGTTTTTCAATGTTGAGAAAGGATTTATCAAGTTGTTCTTCTGGGTATGTTACGTGTATGTCGCAGTATGACATATCTAAGATAATATTATGAAAACATCTAATAAAAAGCATTTGTTAACATCTAACTGACATACTCTAAAAAGCTCCTGTTGCAGAAATTCGGAAGTTACATACATGTCTATGTGATATCAAAAGTACATCGCGTGGGAGGTTTAATGTCCTCAATGTTATGTTTCCAATCGTATATGAGAAGTTTTCGTGCTTGCTGGGAGCATTCCTCAATTTTTTTGTAACGTGTTATTTGAATCTTAACTTTGAGTCCATAATCAGGCCAAACTAACTGTGCGAGGGACATAAGTAAAAAATCCAGTTGCTTCTGGAGGGAACACTTCTGATGTTTCTTTCTTTCCATAATCATGATTCGACACACACACCGGGACATTACAGAGTCAAAAAGGCGTAACTGTAAACTAATACAGTCTGCTACCAGTCGTAATGCATTTTCCTTATCGTCTTCGTGTATACCTACTTGCCAGTATGCTCTTCAAGTGCAATGTTGGAAACCATTTTGAAGCTGCCAATGTGGACAGTGTGTCGTCGATTCGCGGTAATGACGTCATTAAGTTCCCTATAATCCACACAGAATCTTGTAGATCCATCGTTTTGGACACTAGTACCACCAGGCGGACCATGGAATCTATGATTCTGCTATTACACCGCCCTTGGTCATTTTCTCGACAAGATTCTTCACTTTCTGTTGTTTGGCAAATGATAATCTCCTTGGTGGTTATCGAATTGGAATGGCTTGACCGGTATCTATCCTGTGCTGAGCCAGGTTGGTTTTTACTGTTGGTGGCCCTGCAGTTTCAAATACGTCACTTTCTTCAGCAATGAATTTCATAGCAACCTCGTATTCATTCGGTGAAAAATGTTTTTGAATTTCCCAATGATTCTTATTATATTATCAGCCGTGTCTCTTCTATCCGGATATCCGCTCGTTTTGCAGTTTGCTACCCACCCAAGTGACTTGCATACTCCAATGATGTCTCATTTCCGGACTGTTATTCCATTAGGAAATACATTAGCAATTCTGACAGGGATGTCCCGCTTTGTCCTAATTAGAGCCCGTTATAATTTGCCAAGGGATACTTCACATGGCTGTACTATTCCAACGAATCACCCAGAGTCTTCTTCTAGTCGAGCCCCAATGATATTCTCTAATGGTATTGTTAAAATAAATTACATGATTTTCTGCTCACCATCGAAAAAAAAAATCCTTAGTCACTTATCAGACCATTCATAAAATGAAATTCGATGTAAGTGGTCTCACACTGTCTACTTCTAGGATACCGCTGCAGACCAAGGGAACTGACACTTCTGTGTGTACATCCCTATGGTTCACCTTTCCCTTGATGGTCAAACTATCGGTAATCCTTCTGATTTTGACGTGGATGACCATGGGAGCATTCATCGCTAGCCAACATGCGTCCCGATATGCTGGCAATTTTAGTTTTTCTGATACCTTTCTGAGGACTTTCTAGATAATCTTGTCCTCGCAGGTGAGTAAGAACGTGAAATTGTCCTGGCAGGTGATGACGAGCATGGTGGTACCCTCACCCTGAAAATATCTCTTGAGATGTCCATTTCCTACACATCTGTAGCAGTTTTCTCTAGATTGGTCAGTAGCGCTGCTATTCCTGGGTACCAATTTATCTAGTATTTTACTGAACATCTGATTTATGCTGTCACTTTGTGTCTCTTCCTGAGGTAGCTCTTCGATCGATACTGCTCTCACTTTCGGCCTTGAAAATCGCTTCCACTTCCAAGGAACGAACTGAGCAGGCTTCCCTGCATTTCTCAAACGGGTAAACGGTATGGACCACAAGGCGTTTACCCATTGAAGTTGTCAATGGCATACGTAATCCCAGGCGTCTGGGTAACCCATTGTCCTGGCTACAGTCTCTATTCAAGAAAAACAGTTTTATATTACTTCTGGAGATTGAACCATACTCAATCAATGATTATCTTTCTGCCAATTTATCTCAGTAATCTTAAATGTATGTGACGATTGTTTTAGTTAATGTTGCCTTATATTGTCTGTTATATATATTGTGACATTCCTTGAAATAAAATTTATTTATTATTATTACAGCAGATATGTGATAGGCTTGGGGCATGCCAATCCGCGACCATTCTGGTTCAGGTGCACATGCACCCAGGAATAAATGTTACCGAGGGTGGAGGGGATCCACAGGGTGGTCCCCTGCCCAACCGTATGGTATTGGCCTCTCAGGGGTAGTGCTCGCTGGACGAGATAGGGAAGGGACCTCGTTACCCGCTCCGCGGAAGCATACCCCTTAACACTTTAAGTGCTGACATTATATGGTAACAGATACCCGGAAGCTGACAGTGTTTTTTTTGAAATAATGAATAATAAGAACATTATTGACATGTAAAAAATATTTATTTTAAAAAAAATACAGAAATAAAGTGATATGTGCCATGACGTCGTCAGCCTCCTGCAATAAAACTCTTTGCGAGAGGCTGATGGCGTCATGCAGGTCAACACGGTAAATTTACATCTGTCAACAGTACTTCATTTTTCCACGTATTTTTACACTTTCGAGGCCTTTTGGCGCTCGAATGCCCCGCCTGGTTATGATCCATTGCCAAATCAAACTTACTAAATTTGACGTTTATTTCACACTTATATTACAAGCTGACGTCCTTGCAACAGCTCCTCGCAGTCTAACAAGCATCTGAAGTATAGAGCGTGACTATACCGCGGTGTCGAAAGGCGTCATCGCACCACTTAAGTATCGAATGAAGTCGAAAGACACCGTCAGCACTTAAAGTGTTAAGCAAGGGTATTCAATCCCCCCTCTGCCTTACACTTGGTGCGCTAACGGGTGCCATAAGGTAAGAGGGCCGTCCCAGTTCCGAAACATCGGACTGTAATGAAGGTCATAGGGTGCATATTTGTAACTTACTGCACCCGACCTCGTCGTAGTGGTGGCTAATGAGCTGCTAGCGCATGAGGGGCGGGATTGTCCAGCCGTATGTAATCATACGGTATGTGCGGTGTAAGGAAAAACCCTGTTTTCTGCCCTTAAACATAGGATAAGTTAGCCATGACCACCGCCCCCTCACCCCGGTGGCGGTCGTAACTATGACTCACTTAAGGTATTAATCTTGGGGTCGTTTGTATTTCAATATCTCTCAATCTGTAAGTGAATACCTGTAGCGTCAACTGTTCCTTGAAATTATCTGGAGCCTCTGGGTAGGCAAGCTGGATGAGTCTCTGAACGTGTGCTTCAAACTCCTGCAGATTTTCGCCCGATTTCTGCACTCGTGTTTTTAACTGGGCCGGGTACAGCTGTTCTCGATGTTGATCGTAGTACCTCAATTCCAGAGCAGCAATCAGGTCTTCATACTTCTGGAATGGTCTGTAGCATTCCTAAGGCAGGTCCTCTCAAAACCACAATGAAAGCAGTAGCCTTCTCTTCGTCGTTCCAATGCAATTGCCGTTGCCGAAACTGGGGTTTGTCTATTGAAATACTTGACTAATTATTGTTCGTTCATAAAACTTCAGTTTACAAAGACAACACAATAAATAAATCAATTACTGTTCAAACTACGGCACTTGACACTTCACTACTGAACTGTACTGATCAAACAAATACCGCATCACTCACTCGCTGCACACGTCGTCACTTATATAAGGTCATTAATACTAGAATATTTACTGGAAAAATTCTCGATTGTTTAACGTGACGTCAACTAGTCACGCTGCCTTCTTGTAATCCGTGTTGTCACTACTTGCTCTCAGGGATTTTCCGTCGCTTCCAACATAAACAACGACATAGAAGATTCCTAACAATATGTACCTTTGTGAAAAAGGACAATATTGTTTCTACCGAAGAGCATGCAACAAAAGTCACATATACATAATGACGAATGACATACATACATGGAACAATCATGGCGTGAAACGTAGGTTGATATGAACTGAATTCTTGTTGTTTTTCCTAAAATCAAGGCTAGAAACATTATTATGACATCTCATTTCTTGTGATTTTAACAGAAACTAAAGTTTAAAGATATATTCTCTGAAGAAATAGAAAATCATGGGTTCCACAGGGAAGTGTTCTTGGACCTTTATTGTTCTTAATATACATTGATGACATAGTTGAAGTAGCAGGAAACTGTAAAATTCACCTGTTTGCAATCAATCAATCAAAATATGCTTTAATATCGGAAGAATACAATTCTCGTTGACAAAGCTTAAGGATACAACTACAATAGGTAATTTAAAATGTATACAATATAAAATAAGATAAAATAAAAATAAGTTATAAGATTTAACATTAATACTAGACAAGGACTTAAATTACAGCAACGGCCGAGTCAATTCAACATTACAAATAAATAAATAAGTTTATGTATATATGTATAAAAACGTTCTGTTAGCGAATAAAATTACCCTTGCATATAACAAAAAACTATTAGAGAGTTCCCAGTGATCAAATATGATAAAGGGTTATTTATTTATAAATATAGTTTAAGATCAGGTAAGTGAGTCCTGGTAGAATTCATCCAGCGATATAATAGGCTTTTGTAACCAAGAGATTTTTACTTTTTTCTGAAGTGAATACCGTTTTGTATTTCTTTTATGGTGCTAGGAAGATGATTGAATAATTTTCTGCTTTTAAATATTAGTGAATTTTGTGTTAGGGAGGATATAGGCTTGGAAGTGAGACATGGAGTGATAATCGTGTTTTATATGTTGAGGTAGATTTTGCTATATCTTTATACTTTTTGTGTATGAGACATACTGTCTCTAGAATGAAAAGACATGCCAGGGTTAAAATTCTCTGCTCCAAAAATACTATACGACACGAATCGCGATAATTGGCTTTGCATAAATACCCGATCGCCCTTTTCTGCAAAATAAAGACCCTATCAAAGAGATATTGTGAACACAGCCCCCAAAAGGAAATACCATATCTAAGGTGTGCCTCAATCAATGAGTAGTAGACCTTTCTAGCATTGGCAATATCTAGCTCGTTAGAGACAACTCGTACAGCAAAGCAGCCAGCCGCCAACCGTCTGCACAATTTATTGATATGGCTTTCAAATCTTAATTTTTCACCAATATGCAACCCTAAAAACTTGTTCTCTGAAACATTTGTAATTGTTCCATTCTCCAATGGGATTTCATTGATATCACATTTTAATGAGACAATGTTCGTTTTGCTTATATTGAACGAAAGGAGATTGGCATCACACCACTTCTTTACCTTGTTAAGGTCCACACTGATCTGTTCATGCAGATCCGTAATACTTTTGTTTTGCCAGAGGATTGTGGTGTCATCCGCAAAAATAGTGAATTGACCCTGGATATCCACTTTAGCCAAGTCATTGACATATAACAGGAATAAGACAGGTCCTAGAACTGAGCCTTGTGGGACACCACAGTTGATTTCACATTTTTTGGATTCCACCCTATTGAGTAAGACACTATGGCTACGTTCTGATAGGTATGATTTGAACCAAGAAAGTGCCGAACCTCTGAATCCATAAACTTCAAGCTTCTGCAGCAGTATTTCGTGACTCACACAATCAAAAGCCTTGGAGAGATCACAGAACACTGCCGCAGCCGCCTGTCTTTCGTTTAGTTTGAGGTAAAGGTTTTCTAGGAATGCAAAGATGGCATCCTGGGTACTTTTTGAGTTTTGAAATCCAAACTGTTGTGAACTCAGTATATTGAATTTCTTAAGAAAGGAAGTTACTCTTTTTTTCACTAGTTTTTCTATTATTTTTGAGAGGATCGGTAGCAAGGAAATCGGTCTGAAGTTTGCAGGAGTGTTATGGTCTCCCCCTTTATGTATTGGGATAATTATGGCGATTTTTAAACATGATGGAAAGGATCCTCGGGCAAACGATATATTAATAGCCTCTGCCAAGACATTCAAAGCAATATCCGGCAATTTTCAAGGACTTTCAGAGAAATGTCATCCCATCCAAAGGAAGTTTTTTCCGTATTTCTCTGAAGATTTCTTTTATTTCATATATGTCAGTTGGTATGAAAAAAGTTTTCTTGAATGGAAGTAGCTTTCAGATATTCCATTGGATCCGGTCTGAGTCGTAATTTTTTCAGCAAGTTCAGCTGCTATCAAGGAATAGAATGTATTAAGTTCGTCGGAGCTTAACTCAGTTTTCACTGAATCAACCTTGTTTTTCCTCTCAGCTCATTAATAATTGCCCATGTTTCCTTCTGATTGTTGTCACCTTGTGCTATTCTGTTTGAGTAATATATGTTTTTGCTGTTTTATTACTTTCCGGTAAGTATTTCTATATTTGTTGTAGTATTGAATAAAATGGGGATTGTTACAGCCAAGATGTTTTCTTATCTGGTGGGGAAAAGCGCATATTTTTGCCGATACTTTCAATCCTTTGGTTAACCACGGTTTCCTTTTTTTTGTTCTTTATGTCTCTAACGGGAATGCATTGTTAAAGTTATTCGAAACTAATTTTTGAAATTCATTCAAGGGATCTTCCTTTTCAATAACGTTATACCAATTTGTATCTGTACAAAGTTGTGAAAACCTATTATAATTGAATTTACTGAATATTCTACCACGTCGTGTAGGGCTTTTTTAAATTTTTTTATCAATTATTAGATTACAGAATATGGCCTCATGATCAGATAAACCAGAGTTTACAACTGAACAGTTGATTTTGTCAACATTTGAACAAACATAATCAATAATTGTGGCGGAAGAGCTTGAAAATCTTGTTGGTGATTCTATATGCATAATTAGGTTGAATGAGTCCAATACATTTCAATTTATTTCTCTACATCAATTTATTTCTCTACATCAGACCCAGTGCTTTTGGTACAAACCCTTAACAATTCAGAATACCAAATACAAGAATGGTGATGTGAAAATCTATTGAAAATTAATGGTAATAGAACTAAATTCATGTTCATTGCTAATGACAGAAATTATAATAATTATCTCAGGGTGAACATGGAAATAAAAATTGGTAATGAAATAATCGAGCAGGTAAAAAAATTCAAATACCTGGGTATTATAGTTGATTATAGACTGACTTTCAAAGAACATGCATGCAGACTATTTAATAAAAACAATATCTTTTAAAGTAAACTATCTATATAGACGTTCGAAATATCTCAATCAATGGACCAGAAGGATTACATACAACACTATTATACTTCCCCATTTCACTTACTGCTCAACTATTTTGTATTTACTGAACCAAAATCAAATATATAGATTTAAAAAATTACAGAATTGATCAATGCGCATAATTCTCTCGTGCAATAGACATACTCCTATTACAACAATGTTGAGCAGACTAGAATGGTTATCAGTAAAAGAATTTCTACTGTACCAGGCACTCGTTTTTGTATATGGAATAAGCAATGGAAGTGTACCAGACTACTTGAAAGATAAAGTAAACTATAATTTTGAGTATCACCACTATGAAACGAGATCTAAAAGAGATTTCCATATTCCCCAGTTCCCACAAAAAATTTATGCAAAACTCTATTTTTATCAAAGGCTTAAGAGCATTCAATGAGTTACGATCTGAAATAAAAAGTGCACGCTCTCTCTATTCTTTCAAAACTACTCTGAAAAACATTTGTTGGAGGAAGCAATCCTAATTTTTGGAAAGCAATCCGTAATGGTTTGGAAAAAAATTCTAAAATCATTTTGTTTCTACTTACAACATTTCAACATTATTACGTTTTATTTTAAGGAATGTTTACCAATGCAGTATGGATATTCTTATATATATATGTTTTTGACCACTGTGCATGATTGTTTATATTGTATAGTGAGTAGTGTTGCTTTTTGAACTTGTATGTACAATGTATTCGTTTTTATGACTAAATAAACGGATATATATATATATATATATATATATATATATATATATATATATATATAAATATTTATTCCAACTGTTCTAAGCTGTGACGTCAACGCAAAGATGATCCGAATATACGAGTCTGATCTGTTTTATTCAACAGTGAGCAAACTCATAACGAAAAATGTTTTCGATTTACTTAACACTATTCACTGCAGTAGTTAGCTTGTATAGCTAATTGAATATCGAACCAAAACTAATTTCCTGACTTTTAGCTCCACAATAGATATAAAAACAAGCAAATCCTACAAAACACACTTTGTAGATGCTTGCTGCAACATAAATCGAATGAAGTCAAGGTGATCAGGTGTATACCGGTTTCAGGGTATTTGCCTCTCATCAGTAGCAGTTCGGTCTTTGCAAACAATAATTAATGTGTTTCCAGATATCAATAATGATTACCCATAAGGAATGACGAAGCCCCTGTCTCAACCATTTCAACCAATATTCATGAATAGTTCATTATAGAAATTTGTGACTTAACAATGAGTGAACTGATCAATTTTCCATGTCCTGGTAATTAAAGCTGCTACCTCAACGAACACCAGTATTTGTTTTCTGATGAAGATTTGAAAACCATACACCTTACGTATAGGTAATGATAATATCAAAAGTTTTTTATGTGTGCAAGATCTATTACACTGAAATCTTCAACCTACGATCCAGCACAACGTTTTTAAATTTGGATTTATCTTTGAAATTATGATAAGCATCATCTTACCCTGTTACTCCTGGCCTACAGTAACACTGTCCAGTAATGAGATCGCAGCTCTGGTTGTAGGATCCGACGAGGTCGCAGTTACATGAGTGGCACCCTTCTTTGCTCAGCAAATCGTAATAACCATCCTCACAACGGTCGCAATTGTTGCCGACAACATGAGCTTTACAAGTGCACGTACCAGTAGTTTGATCGCAAATAGGTGCACCCGAAGGATCTTCTTCGGTTCCCACCGCATAACACATACAGGGTTTGCAATCTCCTTTTGGTAGGACTACAGCATTTCCGAAGAAACCTGGAAAAATTTAATAAATGTAAAAAACAGTTGAAACTTTTTTTTATGCGGGGCTTGGTGCATGGTAAAATGGTTGAAACTATATGGCCATTCATTTTAGTTGCGTATATGCTTCTATACACCGATATTTTCTATCGAAGTCTTAGTTATAATTCATCTTCCAATACCTCACTTTTGATGGAGTCCGATGGTGAAGTTTGGTCAAGGCCTGTTGATTGTAACCTGGTTTGTGAATTCTTGTACCACCAAAATCGACTCTGGTGTTTTTATATTCCTCCTTCCTTTTTGCAGAAGCGACTTTCTGCGTTTGTGGCTAGTCGATTGTGCGAAGATACTCACACAGTCATCAGAAATTATGCTGAGATCTGTTAATCAAACCAAGGAGGACTGCTACCTACTTCGCATATTTTCTCAATCCTCGACTCTATCCTCCAAAAGATATTAGTTTTTCTACGAATACCATATTTTAATCACTTCCAGAGATATTCCAGAATAAAATGCATAGATATGTGAGAATTTGATTGGAAAATGGAACTTTGACACATGATGCAATTGTCGATTCAAATTTCCAGGAATTAACTGAAGGATAAGAAAGTACAATCCCTGAGAAAGTGGAGAATATCCTTCGATAAAAACTCCACCTCATAGCTTCCGTCTGACCGTAGTCTCCGATGACCCTTATTCCTTTTGGGCCATTGTATCTTACCCGATAAAATACAGGTCCTGGAGATCTCAGTTAATCTGTTGCACAATAGCTCTCGACTGGTCCTTCCCAGACCTTTTGATTCACCATGTGGTATCCATGGTTCTGAGTAATGGAAACTTCGATGTCCCTCATAGCAACTGCAAGTACTGCCTTGACTACCTTACAGTGCTAGAGGTTCATCTGGATGACCCTTATCGTTTGTTCAGAATCCTGAAGGGTTCTCTTCCGATCCTGTAGTACGCTCGGAATTGCATCCTCTCCAGGGCCCTGAAAGAAACATCAACTGAGAAAGCCAAGACTTGTCCTCATTCCATTTTGGTATTTTGGCTCAGTGGTCTTTTGTACCCTCGAGTGAGGTGGCAGGGGTTGGTCCAGCCCAGTAAAGCTGATTACTCCAGTGTGGCCCCGTTTCTTTTGAGACCCCGGTGCCATACATCCATCGCCAAGGCACTCACAGCCTGGATTTAGATCTGTTTACCAGAGCCTCGTTAGTCGAGTCTCGGTCGCCCATACGAATATCTACAAACCGTTCCATTTGGGTTGAGGCTGCGGCCCCTTCACCCAAAACCACGTGAAGGTGAGATTAGTCTACAATGTTGGTCTGCTGGTTGATTTAATAGCTGCAGAATGAGCCCAATTTTATATTTAAAAGAATGTAAGCTTTTGGGAATGTATTATTCCAGAAAGTACAATGCACAAAAAATCAGAAATGGTCCAAATCTCAATAGTCAAACCGAACAAATGAATAATACTTCTTTTTCTGAAAGTGGTAGTTGAAAATCTAGAATGTTACGATTACGAAACTCAAGAATAAATTTCATATTTGAATTTTAGCAAATCGATATTTTATCAGAATCATAAATTATCAATTCAGAATTTTGTATACAGCGAAACGTGTAGATTCTGAACGTGAATTGAAGATTGTGTTTTATTTTCCGACAATATATTCCAGCACTGTGAATTCTCGGATTGCACATAAGCAAGTTTTCTCGCAGAAATCGAATTATCAGTTAGTTAATCGTCAGATTATGAATTGGTTCGATAGGAAATTGTTGATACTCACAAATGTTAAAAATTCAAAAAAAAATCAACAAATTCAAAAAAACTATTTTTTTCGTCAAATTCGTCCAAATTTTGGGAACCGTAAAACAGCGAAGTTTTCTTAGAAAAACATATTTTCTTTCTGCCTCATTAAGGACCTATCATATCACGGTGTAATCTACCCTCTGCACACCCGTGAATGCGAGTATAATACCATTTTATAACAAATTACAGTGGTTTGAAAAAAATAAGATAAATTTTTTTTTGTAAAATAAGTGCAAATTTTGTGAAAAGCGAAAAAGCGGAGTGTTGGTAGACAACAATTTTTTCATATTTTTTTTCTGGCTTACTAATGACCTTTTGTAAAAATTTCAAAGGGAAAATCTATTTATTGTTTGATGGACTATCAGCTGTTAGCGGATGTGCAAGATAGAGAGATATACATGTATATATATATATATATATATATATATATATATATATATATATATATATACTTTAATGTCATGAAGAAAGTACATTCTTGTGGACAAAGCACTAACTTATGTTATAAAAAATGTAATGAGCTACAACTAGGTCAATTACATATATAGATAAATAAACAAATACAATAGTAAAACATGTAAAATATGTAAAATAAAATAATAGGGTTTTTTGTCATATATGCTAATTGATGTTATAATTCAAGGCAGTACAAATATATTAAATTAAAATAAATTGAAAGGAATCAGCATAAAACTCTTCCCAAAAGGTATAGTATGGTCGGCTACATTAGCAAAAAAGAAAAACACCCTTTTTTAAATTTATCCACAGTTTAATCTTTTAACTTAATCAGGAAAGGGATTGACATCTTGCAGCCAGAAATTTTGGGGGTCCACTAAAGTTAAATTTTTTCGGGGGTTTTTATACTTTTTTGGGCGGTGGATGGGGGGTTAAAACCCGGGGCAATTTATTTATGTTTTTTTGATTAAACAAACTGTCCCCCAATAAAATGGCAATAACAGATCTTTTTTTGGGGGGAAAAAAAGTCGTTTGGGCCCCCCGGCCCTTTTTTGCTTTAGAAATATATCAATTGCTTTTTTTAAGTAAAGATTTTTTTGATGATCTTATTTTTTAAACACCCCAAAACGGTGTACCATTCTCAGAGGGGATTTTCAATCAATGGGGTATATTTTTTGCTGCTGAAGACCTTATTTATATTGAAACAACCTAGGGGACCTGTCCCCTCCCCTTTGCCATCGACAACGATGAGGTCACCCCGAGATTTCGAGAACAACCAGCGTTGCCGCGGAAAACACAACGTTCAATTTTGGGAAAAATTTGGGAACATGCTGGTGAACCCGCCAAAAAGGGGGAAAGATGGGGAATTTTTAACGGAGATAAATAAAAAACCCCCCAAGATGGACGCATCGAACGACCCCAAAGATCGAGCATGGGCGTAATATAAATTAAGTTGTAAATAAAATTTTGGAAATAAATTAGAAAAAACCAAGTTGAGTTTATTTACGTTACAATTGGTGCCAAGGAAAATTTTGAAAAAAAACGGGGATGTGGGGGATAGCAAAAAAATAAATTGATAGCCCTTTTGTACCCCCAAAAAAAAGGGGCCCCGGTTTTTCGGAAGTGGACAATTTGGGGGAATATAAACTGATAACTGTTCGCGTGAAACAAAAAATAGACAGGGGCCCCGGTTTTCGCAAGTGGACAAGGCGGGGGAATATAAACTGATACACCTTCCGGAAACAGACAATAGACGGTCCCGGGGGAAAAAAGAAGGGAAAATTTTAAAAACTGATAAATTTTTTCGTGTGAAACAATGATATGAAAAGAAAAAATGTGTTAAAAAAAAGGGTTTTGGGATTTGAAGGTAGGGGAATTGAAACAGGTTGGGGAAAGGAACGGGAAAAAAGGGGTTTAAAAGCAAGTACCCCAGGAAAGACTTCGAAGGATTATACAAAAAGGTGAGGCCCCCGAAAAAATTTTTTTTTCAATTTCCCGGGGGTGATTTGAGTCCGATAATAGAAAACTTGAAGACAATTCTAAAAACTGGGAAGGGGGAAACTTGAAGAAAATTTAGAAATCGGGGAAAAAAACTTTGAAAATTCGAAATCTGGGAAAAGAAATTTTTAAAAAAATTTAAGACGCCTGGAAGAAAATGCTAGAAATCTGGGAAAGAAGTTTTTAAGAAAATTCTAGAAATCTGGAAGAAAGCTTCCAAAAAAAAATTCTAAAAACTAAGAGAAGCTTTAAAAAATTCAAGAAACCTGGGGAGAAGCCCAAAACACAGAAAGGGCCCAAAAAGAATTGTGTGGTGGGCAATTTTCAGAAGAAAAAAATGGGAACCGTTGAGACAGAGATAGAAAAAATTAGGGAGCAAATGAACAGGAGGTAAAAAAATCAAAAAAAGGGGGCCCGGGGAAAATGGAAAAATAAAAGGAAAAAATCAGTAAGCTAAAAAAAAATTTAAATTTTGGGCCCCCCCCAAAAGAGGGTTTTCGAAAAGTTGGATTTTAGTTTGAACTTGGATAAAAATTAAAGGGGGGAAAAAAGATGTCAAGGTCATTTCAGAAATGGGGAAAATTTTTCCCAAAAAAGGGGCCCCCTTTTGACAAAAAAACCCTGGGCAAATTACCCCCGGGGAGTTTTTGGGGCGGCCCAAAACAAACGGATGGAAAGGGGGGAAAAAACGTGCGGGCCCTTTTCCCCGGGGGAAAAAGGGGCCCCAAAATTCCAAACTCACCGCCCGAACAGGAATTTGATCAATGATTAAACATCTAAAATTAGATATGGCCCGCCCATTTTTGGGAAAACGATACCACTCCCCCGCTAAAAAAAAACCCCAAAAAAAAAGGGGGAATTTAAACGAATTTCCCCTTGGTTTTGCCTGCTATCCAGCCATACCAAAAAAAAGTAATGGAGCGAAGGGGTTTGGGGGTTTTTGGGGTGGACTCTGGCCAAGAAACCAGACGGTTGATATTAGCCCCCAAAAACATCTCGAGGCGACTGGCACCCCTTTTGGGAATTGAACCCCCAAAAAAAATGTTTAAACCCAAAAAAAAAAGCAACATTGGGGGGAAAACCCCGGGCCCCAACTTGGGAAACGCCATAAAAAAAGGGGGAAAAAGGTTGCCTAAAAAAAAAAGATAAAAATGCTGGTTTTTTGGGAAAAATTTGGGCAGTGGGCAAAAGCCCATTCATGTTTCCCGGGGGGAAAAAAAAAGGGGGTCGACGAAAAAGGGGGAATCGTCGGCATGTGCCGGCAAGCCCCGGGTTTAAAAACATCGGGCATTTGGAAGGGAATCGAAGACATGCAATCATGGGAATGACATCATGAATTCCGGGGGTTTGAATTGATTTCAAAGAGGGGCCCTACGGTCAACGAGAAGAGCTGGTGTTTCGGGAGAAGGAGGAGTTGATCCGGGTGCTGTTGGCTGAAGATGCCGCACCGGAGGGTGAAACTTTTTTGGGAGGCTCGCCTACGGAAGTGGACAGGGAGATGGGGATGTTCGGCCCAAACTTCGATGAGAAAATTGGGACGAGGGATTGCACTGGGGGAAGACCTTGTTGCGCTGACAAATTTGTCCGGTTGGGTCATGAATGTCAATTTTTTCCCAGTGACCTTGAAGAAAGGAACAATTTTGGGGCACTGCTCGTCAGTTTCATCTGTGACCCGGGGCGAGGGTCATTAGCCAAAAAACACCCGCCCAGAACTAGAAAAATTGCCATCTTTTCCAAAGACAAAAAACCACCAACAGCCCAAATAAGAGATTTAGTCAAAAGTACCCCATCTTCATACCGACAAGGAAAAGGGGTCGAACAAGTGGTCCAGCACAAGATTGATACTGGGGGGCTCGGCCGATCCCAAAACAGCAAACCCCCTGCCAAGAAGGGGAAAAGGCTGACAAAATAGCCGATATGGGGAAAAAAAAAAGTTTTCGAACCATCTGACAGCCCGGGCCTCTCCCGTCATGGGAAGAAAAAAGGGGGACACGCTTTGTGTGGACTATCGCCAACTTAATAATGTCACGAAGAAGGACAGTTTCCCTCCCGAGAATAATACACCCTAGACACGTTTTGGTTCCACGATTTCGACCTTGATCTGAAGAGGGGTACTGGGGAGAACTGGTCAGGGAAAATCGGAAAAAACTGTTTTTCCATCGGCTCAGGGTTGTGGCAGTTCACCGTTTGCCATTCGGGGGCTTTTAAACCCCCCCCACATTCGAAAGATTGATGGAAACAGTACGAAGGGACTCTCAGGAACACGTGTCAGTGATCCGAACATAAGGGGCGGCAGATCGTTCGAGGACCACGGAAAAAAATTGGAGGAAGTATTCCGGGCTGAGGAACTCCGGGTTCGAGCCCTGAAATGCCATCTGTTCCAAAAGAAGTAGATACCTCGGCCACGTTGTCTCTGGGGAAGGAGAGCAGGGATGACCAGAAGATCAAAAACCGTTAAGGATTGGCCCATCCCAAAAGAATTACCAACTTCGAAGTTTTTTGGTTTATGCAATAAATACGCCATATGGCGATTCGCCAACATCGCAAACCACGACCAGGCCCCCAAAGGCCCAAAGTTCCAGGGTCCGGAAGTCAAGACTCATTCAGGAAGCTGAAAGGAGCTTTGATCAACGCACCTATACTGAGCTATCCCCCCCCCAAAGGAAATTCATTTTGATACGACGCCAGCAAAGGGGCTTGGGGTGTCCATCTTTGGGTCCAGGGGGGACAAAAAGGCAATTTTTTTTACGAAAAACCAGAGCGCAATTATTGTACCAGGGGGAGCGTAGTTTTAAAAGGAGGAGCACTCTACAAGTACGTGATGGAAAAAACCTGTTGAGAACTGGACCATGCAGCTCCCAAATGGCTCTTTCAGTTCAAAAAAAACCTGAGGGTCCAAAAAAGCTGGATCGGGGACTCCGAAATTGATTTCGAGATCAACATCGAGCCGAACAGCCATAAGAATGCAGATTTTGGGCGCGAAGACATGTCCAGGGATTGCCACTTTTCGACGAGGGGAAAGAAGCAACCTTTGTAGAACCGCGGCAATGGATACAACTGGGAAAGACAGCAAGATCCCGAAAGACAAGAGAAAGACCCCGACCTTTTTTAGTTGTCACGGGAAAAAGGCAACGGGGCCATCGGGGAAGTCGCAGGTTACCGCCGGCTGTTAAGTCCTATTAAAAGGGAAATTTTTTATTCTGACAATGGGGTCCTGAAACGGGGTTTGGGGGCCGATATTGGGGGGGAAGGACGCCAAAAATTGTTCCCAGGAACAGAAGAGGGGGCTGGGAAAAACCATGATGGAGTCGCTGGAGGGCATCTGGGAGGGAAAAAACCCCAGAAAGTGAGGCAACGGTTTTACTGACCAATTGCGCTGACGTCCAGGACTGGTGCAGAAAGTGCGCTGCATGCGCTGCAGAATGGACCCGAATACGACCCGGCCCCATGCGTCAGTACAACGTAGGGCCCGTTCGAGAGAATCGCCATTGACATCGCCGGCCCGTTTCCCGTATCCGACCACGGGAAAAAAATACATCCGGGGGAATGGACTTTCAGGGGGGAACCCATGCCCGCCCAACCAAAGCCATCACCGCGCCGACGTCTTGGGAAAGAGTGGATATGTCGATTTGGTATTTAATGGGGCTATCGACGGCAGAAATTTTGAATCCAACCTGTTCCAAGAAATATGCCTTGGAACATCCGAAAAACAAGAACCACGGCCCACATCCGCAGTCCGATGGAATGGTGGAACGGATGAACAGGCGACAACCGCCCTTTTCCAAGGGTTTCCGACCATCAAAGAGACGGGACCCGATCTTCATTTGTTCCTGATGGTATCGATCCGCAGTAAGAATCAACCGGTCAAACCCGCAGTATTATAATGGGCCGAGAACTGGACGCCTTGGGCCTGAAGTTTGGGATACCCCCAGGGCAAGACACTGGGAGAGGACTACGTCAGAAACCGGCAGAGAATGGGGACATTCACGAACGAGTCCGATTGAACATCCAGAGTGCCAGGATAAAAGAAGAAGACCATCTAAGGCCGACGCTGGGGGGTTTAAGGTTGATACCCGGTTTTCGAAACCCCAAACGTCGTCGTAATCACCAAAATTGGGGAAACCGGGGAAAGGGCCCCTATAAAATCGTGAAAAGGATAAACGACCTTTTTTACCGAATCCATAAGCCCCCCGAGGGAAACCAAGGGTCGTCCATTTAAAGGTTCCCCCTTTCGCTGGAAACCATGACCAAGTTCGCACCCCGCCACCGGGGGATGATATGACGTTCGAGAAGTTTTGTCCTGTATTCAAACGGGGGGGTTTCTGGGGTTCCAAAAGGAGTCACGAGACTTTCGAGGTGCCGCTGACTACGACCAGCCCACTGTGTGGGAAGATCTTCGAATGTCCAGGGCATTTAGTTCCCCCCAAGAAATTTTGGGCAACTCCAAACACGCGGAGCAGAATCCGAAATTTGGGGGGGTGCCCTGGAAAAGGGCCGAGAAAAATCTACTATAGTTACCAAGAGGCATTCCCAAGATAAACCGTCCTTGGGTGTCAAGAGTCTCACCAAACAAGAGATACTATGGTACCGAATCTGGTGGATCTAGCAATTCCGTCCTGTGGTATTGATGGGGTTGGGCTGGGGGTCATAAAGGATGCTGAGGCGATATTCAGATCCAGCGGGGTCAAGATTTTTTTGCTGAACCCCCTTTTCCCCGACGATCATGAAGACCGGAGGTTACTTTCCCTCGAACTTTACGGGCAGATATGGGGAGTCAGGGAGATATCGTCACCTCCGGGTGAAATTTCACGTTTTTTAAAAAAGGGGCAATGTAAGAACCTAGGGGGACCTGCGCCTCAGGGGCCCATCGACAACTGGGCCCCCCCCCGGGAATATTCGAGAACAATCCAGCCCCTCTGCCCGGGAAAAAAACGGTCAATATTAAACAATTAACATGCTGGTCCCCAAACCCCCAAAATTTCGGGGGGTTTTAAAAAGGGAATTAGGCAACCCTCAAGATGGCACGGAAGCTGAACCCCATAAGTCGGGGTTAAAAGGGGAAATAAATTAAAAAATAAGGTAAAAAAAATTTTGGAAAACCCCAAATTTTTTTTTTTCCTTTTTTTTTTTAAACAAAAAAACCAGGGGCCCGGTTTTTTTTTTGGGTTTTAATTGATGCTCTTAAAATTTTTCAGATTATATTTTAAGATCCCCCCTAGAAACTTTGTGTTGTTATTTGATGTATGTTATTTGATTTGAATAATTTAAAATCAAACCATTTTAAAACTAGAACCCCCCTCCACATTTTACAACAATGAGCAATCAAACAATGAATAAAATTTTGAATTTTTTGAATTTTCCATCAAAATTATAAATCAAAATTTTTTTTTCCTTTTCTGAATGTTCATAAAATGAGCCCCCCAAAAACAGTAAAAAAATTTTGGGTTAGATAAATTTTTTTCTTTTCCCGGGTTTTGGGTTTTCAAAACTGTTGGCACCCCCCGGTTATATTTTTATGACGAGGACAGGGACAATGGGGTTGTTTCCCCCTTCCCGCCTTTTTCCCCAAACTTCCCCCCCGAGCACGAGAATGCCAAGGGTTTAAATTTTTAAAATGGGTTGAAATTTCAATTGTTAGTATTGTGTTTAGTATCCCTTTTGACTGAAGAAGTTTATATGTAAATGATTGTCTGTTTTATTTGGGGTTTTTGGGGTTTTCTACTAAAAAACCCCAAATTTTAAAATTTTTTTTCCCCAACCATTTTTTTTTATGCAATTGTTTTGCCATGATCAAACTGTTTTTTATAGATGTCTTGAAAAAGGGAATAAACTTTTCCCAAAAGCTCGACAAAAAAAAATTTTTTTTTAAACCACCCCAGTATTGATCATCCTCAAGACAATTTTTTTTTTTTCTATATATATATATATATATATATATATATATATATATTTTTTAAAACGATTTTTTCCCAAATTTCCCAATGACAATCGATGATTTCCCAGGAATTTTGCCCCCCGGGACTGGCCCGGAATTTTATTTTGTTCAATGAATATTCCCAGGACGGGAATTCATTTTTTATTATTTTGTAGAATGATAACTTTGGGGCATAAGTATTTTGACTGAAGCCTTACATAGAAAGATTTGCAATTTTCCCTTTTTTTATCCTGGGGGATATACAGGGTGTATAAATTTAATCTGATCCTAAAGGGCATAATCATTGGATGATTTTTAAAATGGGTTCCCCTATGAACATGGTCCCCCAACCGCTTTTTTTTCTGAGATACAGGATGTTGAAATTTAACAGAAATATCAGTTTTTTCCCCCTATCTCTAAAACCGAATCGGCTTTTTTTTTAATTTTAATACATGCCAAATACCCATAAAAAAAAATTTTTTTTTTAATTTTCATCAGTGGCGTGGCCCCCTTTTAAAATGTCCTGTATATTTTTTTATCAAAATAATGATACGCCACTGTCTTTTTTTTCCCAAAATTTAAAATTATTTTGTAATTTTCCTTTTCTTCTCATTAAAAAGATCTCTTGCCTTTTTTTTAGTCCGGGGGTTCATTTGCTGGTCCCTATTCGATTTTTTTTCTTAGTCTTAATTTCACAATTGTGGTAACCAAAAGATCTAGGCAAGATTTTTTTTAATTTCATGGTAACTATTATTTAGTTTTTTTAATGAGTCGTAAAAATACATTTTTTATTTTTTTGAAACATAACCATTATGAACAAAAAAACCCAAAAAAAAATTAAGTGTTCAAAGTGTGCCTTTCCTGCAAGTTTACGCCCTTTAGCCCTCCCCCTTTTTATTGGCTTTGGCTCTTTGGAAAAAATTTCCCGGTTATTCCTTATTGCTTCAAGGGGGAAAACCCTTGTGGTTTTGAAATTTTTCCTCAGTTAGAATTGGTTGACTGAACACCAAAGTCTTGGGGGTGTCTCAAAGAAAATAATCAAGACTGTTTGAGTCTGGGGATCTGGCTGGCCATGACTCTGTTCCCCCCACCTATCCAGCGATTATTAAAAGTTTTGGTTTGAATATTCCCTGCCAGAGCACTAAATTGAGCAGGTGCACCATCGGGATAAAAAAACATGCGATTTGGTTTAAAAAGGCATCTTCCAACATGTCCATTTAATTTTCGGGGAAAAAAACTTTTTTGTGAAACAGACTGATACCTCGTCCAAAAGACAAAATGTGTTCAAGAAAAGTGCCTAGGGATTTGAAGGAAAGGGGAATTGAAACGGGGTTGGGGGAAAAGGGAACTGGAAACAACGGGAAAAAAGCAAGTACCCCAGGAAAGATTTTTTGGAAGGACTTATAAAAAGAAGGTGAGGACCCAAACTTTTTTTATTAATTTCCCGGAGGTGATTTAAATTTTGGTAAGGGAATAAACTAAAGGCTACTAAATCCTTGAAAGAAAACTGCAACAAAATTCGGGGGATTTTTGGAAAAAAATTCTAGAAATCGGGAAGAAAAGGGGGCCTAGAAAATTCAAAAGCTTGGAAGAAAATCTAGAAATCTGGAAGAAAAACGAAAAAAATTCTAGAAATCTGGAAGAGAAGTTTCCCAAGAAAATTCTAGAAATCTGGAAGAAAGCTTCAAAGAAAAATTCAAAAAACCTCAAGAAAAGTTCCTGGAAAACACAGAAGGCCAAAAAAAGGAATTGTGTGGTGTGGCTAATTTTCTAAAAAAAGAATGGGAACCGTTGAGACGAGATAGATAAAATTGGGAAAACAAATGAACAGGGGAAGGTAGATAAAATCAAAGAGGGGGTCGGGGGAAAGAGATGGACAAGATGAAGGAAATAATCAGCGATGAAATCAAAGGCGGGGTCCCAGGCAGAAATGGACAAAAAAAAAGGGAAAAAATCAGTAAGCTGGAAAAAAAAATTAATAGTGCGCCCCCACAGAGATGGTTAACGAAAATGCAATGCTGGACTTGAGGGTTTTAACGTGGGTAAAGTTCAAAAAGGGAAAAAAAAGATGTCAAGGTCATTTCAGAAATGGGGGCTTTCCATGAAGGGCCCCAGTTAAAAGGGAAAAAAATCCATGGGCAAATTACCGCCGGCAGTTTGAAGCAGCGGGCCCAAAACAAACGGATGGAATGCAGGGGAAAAAGGGGTAGCACTGACACTTTCATTACGTGGAAGCGACAAATATTCTACAAACTCTCCCCCCCAAGAACAGGAACCTTTTTGATCAGCTGATTAAACATCTAGAATTACGTTATGGCCACGCCCATTTTGGGAAAACGTACCACTCCCCCCTGAAATATCGCTGCCCGAAATCGGGCGAATCCTACAAAAATTCGAAGCTGACATTGCAGTTTGGTTTTCCCATATCCAAACACCCGGGGAATGTAATGGAAGGGTTAGCGGTTCAGGCCTTTTTGGGTGGACTCCGGACCCAAAAAACCAGACAAGCGTTTAAAACAATAAAACAACACATCTCAGACGCACTGGGCACGCTTTGGGAAATTTTAGGCGCAAAGCAATCCTGCAAAAATCAAAGTAAATTCGAAGTATTGAAGAAGACTCCGGGGGCATGCTGACTTGGAAGCTGCCATAAGAAAAAGTGATGAAGGAAGTTTTGCCCGAGAAAAAACAGATAAGATGCTGGGTTGGGGCAAATTGGACATTTTGGTAAAAAGTCCAACATTCGAAAATCCCACTCGATTCAGGAAAAAAAAAGAAAGGGCGACGAGAAGGGGGGGAATCGTCGGCCTGTGTCCAGAAAACCCCCTTAACAAGCAATGTCGCTATCCC
>JAFIRS010005110.1:0-65640 GCA_018342105.1 Gonioctena quinquepunctata
CTTTTTTTCTTGTTCTTCGTTCTTTTGATTATTTTCGAATTCTGACTCTTTTTCCTGGGCATTTTTTCCTGGGACTTATCTGCTTCCGATTTGTTCTGCGCTGTTGGTTTTGTTTTAAGGAATGATTTCCCCTTCTCTGTATTCGACTGTTCTGTGTCTTTATCGGGCTTCCATATCTTTTTTCTTGATGTTTTTCAGTTTTTTTCTTTTTGCAGTTTTTTTACTTTTTTTCCTTGTCGTAGGTTACCTCATCACGTCCTAGTACTTCCCCGTATACATTTTTGTCCTTGGAGGGAGTGCTCGGTTCTGCTGCTTTTGCTAACTCATCTCCTGCTAAAGTTACTTCCATAATGTCTGCATCTTTCACGTCTCTTGCTTTTTGGTTTGATTCCATGTCGCGTTGGTATTGGCTTTTGAATTCTTCGTCTTCTTACAATACCCGCCTTATGCAGTCTGAATCTATTTTTGATATCACTTCAAAACCGCATTTTCCTTTGATTCCATTGATTGAACCTACGCACATAGTTTTTATTGTATAATGTTCTTTCGAAATGAGGAATTCATGTTTTTTCTTTGTGCCACCGCAATCACATCTTTTTTCTCTTGTGTTAATTTTCTTTTCTTGACTTTCGTCCCATTGCGCAGTTTTGGCTGCTTATTTCTAGGGGCTCAGTCTTTTCCTTTTCCTCTGTATAATTGTTCCATCTTCTGTAATTGCTTGTACTCTACTACTCCTCCTCAAACTCAAGATGGCAATTGCATACGTATGTTCAAGCTTCACACTAAATTCTTACGAAATGTGAATGACGTATTTTATACTTGAGTGTTGGAGTTTTATATATTATTCACACTGTATATGTTCTTATTTCATTTAACTGCATGAGAATAGTTGACTGTGCATTTGATGTTTCAAGGAAAAAATATATTAACAATTTTTGACGGAAAAATATAATTTTATTTTCGTTTTTCGAGACCAGATATTTCTATGAAATGAGCATTCTTACAGGTAAGGTCAAATCATATGGTTCTTCGAGACCAGATATTTTCATAAGATAAGCATTCTTCCAGGTAAAGCCGAATCATATGGTCCTTCATCGCCTTTAGAGAACAGCACTCTGGTACAAACAGTAATGTCAAGATTAACGAAGAGTGAAAGACTTACCGAAAAAGCTATGCAAGCCGCAGGAGACACGAGAAGATTTGATCATAACCAAGAGGAAGTTTCTTCTAAGGGATCGATGGAAGCCAATAATTAGAAGACGAGACAGCTGCCAGAGAATCTCTGAACGTCGACAACAAGAAGAATAACTCAGAACATGGTCAATCTAGATATGGAAGCAAGGTAGACTCGAAAAGGAGATATTTATCATCAAGAAAACGAAAAGAAATCGAGATTGGCGTAGAAATAAAGAAGAAAGCACTGGAACAAGAAGTTTTGGGAAAGGTGAAGAATATGAGATCACCCAGTATCTTCACGAAATTTCCACAGGTGCTTCAAAACATGGTAAAAACAGTATAGCAATCGAAAATTTTGCGCGGAAAAGATAATATTAGGAGATATGGGCCCCCGAAAGTCTATAAAGAGAGGTTATAGGATATCACTTTTGTAAATTATAAACTGATTTAAACAATTTCTCTTTACACTGAAATAGTAACTGCACACACGTCTTACCCTTAAGTGATATTAAAATCACATAATTTTCGATAAAGACATGAAAAAACTCCGAATACTTTTCATATAATTTTACAGAAGAAATGTCAAAAATCAAATGTTACGATTATTCGAATCTTGAAGTTTATTGATATGCGACGTTGCCTATGTCTCAAAAAGGGGAAAATAAAATATTGAAATTCAATGCGTCATACATATTGAGCATATAAATGATAAGTATTACAGCATGGAATAACGATCTGGTATCTGTGTTTGAAATGCAAAGTATATTTCACCACGTTTCTTGAAAGTGATTTTATAATTTTGAAAATTAAGCATGAAGTTGATGTGCCGCTTTAAGAAAGTTACCAAACATATAAAATAATGTGACTTCAGATTATTTTGTTTTAAGTAATTTTGAACTGGACCAAGAAACGCATTTGGGTTTGATGTTTCGGCCTGTTTCGGCCAGGCATACAAGAAAACATCCAATAAATTTCTTACGTAAAAAGAAGGAACATAACCTAACCTAACTTGGCTAACCTTGTTACCCAAGTTGAATGCAATCTAATCAACCTTACAAGGCGACGCTCCGCTCCGCTCGCGAACATTGAGATCAAACCAATTCCTAACGTAAAAAGAAGGAACACAACCTAACCTTACTTGGCTAACTTTGCTATCCAAGTTGAATGCAAGCTAATCAACCTTATAAAGCGACGCTTCGCTCCGCTCACGAAAATTCCGATTCAATTAATTGCGAAAATCCGGATAGGCCAAATTCACTTGAATAGTTGGCAACGTGGCATGTCCATAAAACGCCAAGATGAATGCACAATACAACCACCAATATTTGATTTTTGACAGTTTATGTGAAAAATTAAATGAAACATAATCGGAGTTTTTTCATGTCTTTATTGATCATCAAGTGATTTTGATATAACTTAAACGTTAAATGAGTGTACAGTTAATAGTTTAGTGCAAAAAGCTATTCTTTATATCAGTTTGCAGTTTCCAGAAGTGATATTCCATAACCTCTATTTATGGATCTTCTGGGGCCTATATCTCCTAAAATTATCTTTTCCGCGCTGAATTTTCGATTGCTATACTGTTTTTATCGTCTTCTTAAGCTCCTGTGGAAATTTTGCGAAGATACTGGGTGATCTCATATTCTTAACCTTTACCGAAGTTTTGAAGAGACGACAAGAAATTTTAGATGTTCAACTCGCGATGAGATTAGCACAGATGGAAACTGAGACATTTGGATTGAAATATTTTGGCAGATTGTCAAAAGAAAATGGACAATCACTCTGAATTATCATCTGAACGAATACTCGGTGTATGGTGGGATCCTAAAGAAGACACATGCTCTTTCAAAACCAACTTCCATAAAGTAGATGAGGATATATTGAAAAATAAAAGACAACCGACAAAAAGAGACGTTTTAAAACAAGTGATGTCAGTCAGTTTTTGGTCCACTCGGATTCCTTGCAAATTTCATAATTCAGGGAAAAATATCAGTTCAAGATATATGGCGGAGTAGAATAGAATGGGATGATGAGATTCCTGAAATCTTGTATATGTAATGGACAAAATGGATTGATGATCTGAAAAATATTATTCAATTCGAACTTTCCCGACAATACTGACCGATGGATAGACATTCGAGTAACCTTCAACTACATATTTTCACTGATGCACCCGAAAACGCATACGCCAATATAACGTATTCACGATGGCAACATAATGAAAATGTTAAAGTAAGCTTTTTGAATGCGAAAACATGTGTATCACCCCTGGAACTATTATCAATACCACGCCTAGAACTACAGGCAGCTTTGATAGGAGCACGACTAGGCGCAAGCCTAAAAAATCTATGGAACTGAATATCTCTAATAAGTTCTATTGGACCGATTCCAGAACCGTCCTGTCTTGGATTCGTTCTGAAGCACGGCGATTCAAGATGTTTGTGGCAAAACGACTTGGTGAAATCCAAGAACTTACCAACGTTCTTGAATGGAGATATATGAAATCCAGAGATAATGTCGCTGATGAAGCAACAAAAAGCTATGGTCAGACTGACTTCTCAAGCTCTAGTCAATGGATTGATAGTCCCGAATTTTTGTGGCAATCGTCCGATCAATGGCCTCAGGAGGAAACTTCTACAATTGTCAATGAAAAAGAATTCAAAATTCGTAAAAACTACGTTTGTGTTCAAACTGAAACAAAAGCCGATATACCAAATCTGAAATACTTCAACAAATGTCAGAAGTGATTACCGTCGACAGCACGGATTTTCAGATTCATTGAAAATTGTAGGAAAAACAGAAGAAGTGGTGAACTTTATCCTTCGGAACTGGAAAAATGCGAAATTTTCTTACTGAAGAAGGTACAATTGGAATCGTATCCTGAATGAATTTGCACTCTGAAATCAAAAAGAGAACTGAAATCTTCGAATAAATTGTACGCTCTTAGTTGTTTCCACGAAGAGACAGATGGATTATTGAAACATGGAGGAAAAATAAACAATGCACCTCTATGTGATTATATGAAAAAACCTATCATATTGAACCCAAAACATGAAATAACCAGACTTTTCATCAAATACCATCATAAACTGGTCAACCACCACGGTCAAAAAATTGTTGTTGATAGTCTTCGACAGAAGTATTGTATTATCAGAATTTGACAAGCAGTTAGAAGTTGTTGGGCGAATTGTCAAGTTTGCAAAAATAGAAGAAGTTCTCCAGTTGTTTCAATTGCAAGTTTGTAGACTTGAGACAACTATCAGACCGTTCATCAAAACTGATGTAGATTATTTTGGGCCCATTGAAGTGACCGTTGAAAGATCTCACGAAAAGAGGTATGGAGTTTTATTCACCTGTATGGTAACCCGATCAGTTTACCTAGGAATAGCACACGACCTGAGCACTAATGGGTTCATTCATGTATTTAGACATTTTGGTTGCCGGAGAGGATTTCCAGAGGAAATGTACAGCGACAATGGACTTAATTTCAAACGTGCTGGAAAGGAGTTGGCTGAAAATCTTGGAAGATTAAATCAAGAAGAAATCAAAGGATTCTGTAAATTGAAAAAAACTAAATGGTTTTTCAATCCCCCTTCAGCACCGCACTAGGGTGGTGCGTGAGAAAGATTGATCCAATCCACGCAGAAAAACTTCAAGGAGGTTTAGAAATAAAAATATCTTCGAAAATATGTTCTTCGAACAACTTTCGTCGAGAAAGAGAATAGTATCAACTCAAGACCACTGACTCACGTGTCGATTGATCCAAATGATCCTGAGGCAATAACTTCAAATCATTTCCTGCTAGGGCCGTCATATGCCGCATTACCATGTGGTGAAATAGGAGAGAAAAATCTTAATCTGTTGACAAAATGGAAGCAGCCCAGAAAATTTCCGATTTATTTTGGCAACGATGGTGAATATATACTATCTACTATCACTCACAAAACGGACCAAGTGGCACAAAAAACAGAAATCCATCAAATTGGGGGATGTTGTACTGATTTTTTATCCGAATACAACCAGGAATTTTTGGCCCAAAGGCATAGTGGTAAATTTATTTCCTGCGAAAGATGGAAAAATTCGTTTAGTCGACGTGATGACCGTGAAAAAGACAGTTTTTCGAAGACCAGTTTCCAGGATTTGCATCCTATCTTTTCAGAAGGATAGCGAAGTAGAAAGTAATTGTTAATAGGAGAAATTACTGGGTGGAAGAAATGTTGGAGTTTTAGGTACTATTCGAGCTGTATATGTTCATATTTCATTTAACTGTATGAGAATAGTTGACTGTGAATTTGTTGTTGTTGTTTTAAGAAAACAATATATCGACAATTTTTGACAAGAAAAAAAATAATTTCATTTTCTTTCTTCGAAACCAGAGATTTCCATGGAATGAGCATTTTTTCAGGTGAAGTCAAATCATTGAGTATATTGAATAAATATGTGTTGCACATTTATTTTCATGGGGGCAAACTTGTTGGGTCGAACTTAACCAATATCCAGCCTTTGTTCAGCCATTTTTCAGAGAATACGAGAATGATATCGGATGAAATCTTTACTTCTGACTATCAACATCTTGGTGTTCGAATTATGTCCAATTTCTTTGAAAGTATCTAATGATCAGGTTCGTTTCTTCTTTCCTCAAATATACTGATATATACTTCTTATTTGGTACCTAAACTTTGCTTCAAATCAACGGTATCGGGGTAATGGGGGCGAAACGTGATGAGGCCTGGAATCAGAAAATAAACGGTAATAGCAGTTGGCTTTTGAGAAAAATTTTTGATTTTTCTTTAACTTTGGATTCTGTGCGGCCTCAAAGTGAATGGAAAGTGTATTCGATCCATAAAATCATGTATCCCATTCAAATAATAACAAATTTTTTGTTTGCTCTCAACTATCTCTTGAAACTTTTCGAACTGCCCGCCGTCTCAAGTTTCTTTTTTCGCGGAATCCCAAGTAGTTAGTGAGGTAAGGAATAATACGGATTGATTTTGTAAAAAATCTCATTCCAGTGAATACCAACAGGTAAATTGAGGTTATTTTGTAGAAAACTATTCTTTTTTTCATATTCAGGAATTCCTTGGGTCATAATGATCTCGTGAACAAAACTTTCCTCACGAAACGAGATCACATACAGAGATGCTAATTATGGTTGATATATGTGTCAATTGCATTTGTGAATGCTGATATCACAGTCGTACAGTTTGACTGTTCCTGGACAGTAAGAATTGTCTATGAATATGATGGATATAAATGAAATATACGAATTCTTTTTTTCGCGCATTCCTATACAAACCAATGGGGTCTTGGGAATTATACAGGTCGTCCTGAAACTGAAACCTTCATTGGATGATGTCTAATAAAATCTCGTCACACATTTTATAGGCTGGTGAGAATTGACAAAGAAGGAAGAATACTCTATGTTACTCCCAATACAATGCGGAGGTAGTTGAATATTATGCCATGGAAAAAAGTCATTTCTCTGATGACAAAATTATGTCTTTAATTCAAAAAACTTGTTATTTAAAAAAATTAGAAAATATGTAAGAATATATTAATGGATGCTTCTAGTGTTTGGCAGAAAAAGCATCTCGGATAGCTACATCCCATTCTACCATCATCTAGAGATTTCAAACAAAAAATTGGAGTTTTTCGAATGATAGTTAGTGACAGAGGGTTTGCTTCCACGTGACGTATTATTGTGAAACCAGTGGTATAAAATTCGATTTGATAACTTCTCTGTGGCACCATGTCCAGTACACAGCTTCGCCGATGATAGTACCCTCCATACCGCTTTCTCTTCCAGGGCCCCTATATCAGCCCGTGAAACCAGAAATGAACGAGGAAGAAATGTTAATAATATAAATATGGACTTAGCAACAATTCTCGAGTGGGGATCTTATAACTTGGTAGAATTCAATGCAAACTAAACACAAGCATGTCTTTTCTCTAAAAAAGCCGATCTCACTATGCCTAACATAACTTTGTCAGGAGTAACCATACCACTGAAGTCATCCATATCGATGCTTGGTATTACTATCAGCAATAACCTTTCCTGGGAAAATCACGTGAGGTTCATTGCCAAAAGTGCATCCCAAAAACTTGGTTTTTGTTTCGTGCCAAGAGCTATTTCACCCCCACTCAGCTGCTTATGATCTATAAGGCACAGATCCGACCTGTCCTGGAATACTGTTCCCATATTTGGAGCGCGGCACCTAAACATATCCCGAGGCTATTGGATTCTGTCCAAAAAAGGGCAATTCGTCTCGTCGGTGATGCCTCGCTTACAAACTTGCTCACTTGTCTGGAACACCGTAGAAAAGTTGGCGATTTGTCTCTATTTTATAGATAATTTTCATGGGCGATGCTCTTCTGAAATATCAACAATCGTTCCTGCTTTGGCAGTCTCTTCGAGACTAACCCGTCAAGTTCAGTCATCACACCCCTTCGTGGTCACTTTGGAGACCTGCAAAACATCACTTTCCAAAGACTCGTTCATCCAACGAACAGCGAGGCTTTGGAACTCATTGCCTAGGGAGGTGTTCCCCGAGGCATACAACCTCCAGAAATTTAAGAAGAACACCAACTCCTACCTTCTTTCCCGTTCTCTGAACATTACAGGATATCCCTTTTCGTGGGAACCAGAACATAAAAAAAAAAGAAAAAAAAAGCCTATGGTCAAATAGCAGTTGCTCTACCAGGTATCCCACAATGGAAAATGTCAACGGAACTAGTGAAGCACAATACCATACCGATTGTGACTATGAAACTGATCCAGAGTACGTCTCTGAAAATTATGAAATGCAGTGTTACGTTAGTAAGTACCAAACTAATATAGGAATGGGTGGAAAATATGCACAACCAAGAAGAACCCGAAGAATTCCTAAGAATTAAGAAGATTTTGTTTTCGATTGTTGGATGTTTTGCAACTCATTTCAGTTTCAATCCTGTTTTCGAGGAAAAAAGTTATGTCAGGATGGATAAATGGTACAATTACTCCTATTAGAAAAAAAAATATTATCATGTCATGCGAGATTTTGTCTAATAAATTTCAAAGCAAAAAATAGGATTAACATTATTCCTTCAACATTCCGTGTATTCACCAATAACGATTTTGTTACTACATTTATTCCATGTGAAATACAATAATTCAACACGGAATGATTTATTACTTTATATCTCGAAAATTACTGAAAAATTATTTTCATTCAGTTGTGACGTTGAACTAGTTACAACCCCATTGGGAATTATTTTCAACATGTTAACATATTTGTGTTCCGCTAGCAAAGGGAGTTTTCGAGTCCCGGATAATATAATTTCAAATACTCGAGAATCAAATGGGGAATGAACATATTCGGATTGCAGAAATGTATTATTCAATTCTCAATGAAGTATATGAGACTTTCTATTTTTTATCAAAAATGTAATCAATATTGAACAGTATGAAAAACGACCCAACAGAAGCACTTTATTTTCATACAAGGATGCCTTCTCGAAGCTTTGAGTAGAAGCAAGGCATTTGATGGAATTGGATCGTATTATTTCAATACAAACACTCGCTGACATTGGTATATATAGGGTTCTGCTTGATCGTTTTAGATCGTACACTTAGTGAATAATTCAGGGCATTGATGATGCTGGGATCCATCACAAAAATTTTAGAAGATTTCAAAACGCATAAATTTGCTTCTCTTTCGGAATATTGGGTGTCATTTTTTTTAAATCAGTTTTTTATTAATTAGTCAAACATTTTTGGCTGATTCTGATTGAACTTGGCAGGCTTTCTTGGGGTAATGAGGGGCTCCTTTCAATGTGATAAGAGTGAAATTGTTCATTCAGACGGCAATCTGAATGATAATTAGGACAATTTAGTGCAATGGGTATCAAAAAGTTCATTACATTTCAACATAAAAAAATGCCTTCAAGACTTTGGGCTTCATTTGAGAAATTCGAATTAATTCAAAAATATCAAAACATCTATTTATCTATATGAAATCTATCTTCAGAAATTATTTCATTCCATTTAGTGTGTAATACAGAATACATACAATTATAGAATACAATTTTTCACTAATTTATTTTAAATATGAGAGATAGCATTATTTCTAGCAGAGGTTTACTAATGAGAGAAAAAGAGAAAAATTAAAATTAACTACATCTAAAAAATGAAATGAACAAGGATTTTCAAGTGATTCCTGGTAATTCAAAGAATGGAAAAATATGCATAAATATAGATACATATATTCATTTGAAAATTGAATGTGGCATAGGTATATGTTTACATTATAAATTAAAACGAACTGATTATTTGATGAATATTAACATAAAAATAAAAATGAACATATTTATTGATGTTTCATGACTTTTCCTTTTCTCAAAGTTAGCAATTCAGACTGGAAACAATGTTGATATCACGCGCTTGAAACTTGAGGAGGTTTCAAAGAAAATATCAACATTTCCTAAGTAGTCGTTTGCTGCGAGGCACAACCTGTAGGGGGGCATTTTGACCGAGATTGTAATGTGGTATTGTTAACCAAAAATATTTATTAACATGTCTTCAATTGAACTGAGGGACGCAGAAAAATATCCTTTACAATAACTGCGTGCACTCGATTTGGTTATTGATTAATTTATGTAGGAATGAGAGACTCAAGATAGTTCTCCCAGATTCAATTCCATTGAATTTGAATTCGGCTAGCAGAATATCATATGAAATATCTGGGTAGTATACGCCATGTTTTTCATAGTATAGATAGTAGCTACATTTTTTCTGCATCTCTTCAATATTATTTTAATGCTCTGAATAAAAGGGAGACCAAATGAATGACGCATATTCTAGAAAGCTTCTGATGAAGACATTATAAAGATATTTCAAAGTTTTTCCATTCATGAAATAACATGAGTTCCTCATAACAAAACCCAGTATTTTATATGCTTTGTTAATAATCCTTTCTATGTGTTTCAACTCAAATTTGAATCAAATGTCGCTCCAAGATCTTTCACTTGATCGTTTGATTGTAAAATTGTTTTATTGATGTGGTTATCAAACTTTCTGATGGTATGTTTTCTAGTGAATCTCACTATAAAACGTTTGGAGATATAAACGTTACTTTATTTGTAACTGACTCTGGAGGAGAGAACAATCTTGGGAATTTTCTATTTTTCGGAAATCCTTGAAATCATCCGCAAAAAATAAGTTACTGGAGTGGAGAATCGTTTGGAAGAGGTCATTCATCATGCATAAGAACAATAAAGGGCCGAATTTGAAGCCCTGAGGTACTCCCGAATAGGTAAGAAATTTTCTCGAAATATGTCCCCTATATACCACTTATTGTTTTTTATTCATCAAATGAGATGCCCAAAGCTTCAACAGATTGAATGATGAACCAGAAGAATTCAGTTTATTTAATTAAACGTCATGATTCACCCTGTCGAAGGCTTCAGCAAAATCTGTGTGAACAACGTCTATCTGCCCCTTCCAATCCACCAATTCATTATCTACTTGAGAAAATATCATTAGATTTGTGATAGCTTGCTTGCTTGCTTTCTTGTTTTTTATGGTTTATCCAAAATACTGGATAATATACCAGTAAACGGGGGCTATAGCCACAAATTCGACCCCCCTTTAGTGGGCAAACGGGATTGTCTCACTCGAAATGATACCACGAATGCCCAAAACTTTCACAACAATAATTAATAACTTTGCGATGCACGTGGAACGGCTGTACAAAAACTAACATTAACCTGACTTTCTGCCCGCGTGGTAGACGTCCATCTCCCACGACACCAGAAAGTCGAATCAACAGATTTGTGAAGGTAAACTTTGAGGTTACGAACCCATGTTGTTCGTCTTGAATGAAGGGTGAAACATGTCAATATACAGGGTGAGTCAGAAGTACTCTGACAAACTACAGGAGGTGATTCCTCACAATATCCTAATATGAATTGTCTCAATAAATATATGTCCGGAAACGCTTCGTTCCCAAGATACAGGGTATTGAAGTTTTATTTTTATTTTCGTTTTTTTCAAATAACTTTCGAAATACTGACCTTAATTAAATTGGTATTGAGAGGTTTTTGAGGTGTCAAATTCGAACCCGATGTTATTATGGCTCTTACTCGTAGGGGGCGCCACCTACACGTTTTTTTTTTATAATCCATAACTTTTTTGAGCGTACTTCTAGCACATTTCTTAGTTGAAAAATCAATTCCTCTATCATATCTACGTTAAGAAGCTACCCCTGTTACAATTCGCTATAAGCAACCGTTTTCTAGATATTTGGACTTGAAAATTTCGTCGATTATTTGATAATAGATGCGAGTTGAAGTTATCGCCATTATTTTGCATTTTTCACAGGAATGTTTAGGGAATGAATTTGACGTTTGAGTAAGTAGTTTTGGTTTTTTGTAGGGGGGCGCCACCTATTCTATTTATTTTCACTTGTTTTAAATAGTTATTTTTGTATCGAGGTTGCGAAATCTGTATTTGTTTTAATAAAATTTGCAAGAAATATCAACATTTTATTTCAAGAAAATTTTGAATATGTAGAATGGAGTAAAATAAAGGGAACTCAAGGGTGTTCCCAGTGTCCACCTTCAGCGAAGATACAGGCATTCAGTCTTCTAGTTATTGAACCTCGAACCCGCTCAAAAATTATTGGTTTGTTTCTTATTGTTTCACAGTCTTCTACTATTCGGTTTCTTGGATCTTTTTCGTTCGCTATTGGAGTTTTATGAACTAGAGACTTCAAATGTCCCCAAAAATAAAAATCTAGCGAGTTAAGATCTGGGGACCTTGGTGCCCACGCCTGGTTAGGTTCTTCAACACCCCTACCGATCCATCGATTTGGATAGACAGTGTTAATGAAGTCCCTGGCTACAACGCTAAAATGGGCTGGAACCCCATCATGCATAAACCACATGCGGATACGAATTTCTAATGGTGAATTCTGAAATAGTTCCAGAAATTCATTTTCCAAAAAGTATCTGTAAGTTGCGCCATTCAGTCGGAACGGAAGAAAGAGAGGACCTATCAAGTAATTATCGTTTATTGCCGCCCATACATTTACAGAAAGTTGATACTGATAATGTCTTTCACTAACCGCGTGCGGATTTGCCAGATCCCAAACATGGTTGTTATGGAAGTTTGTGATAGCATTTTGGAAGAAGTTTGCCTCGTCCGTAAAGAGAACATATCTTATAAATTGAGGATTCCCAGCCAATTTTCTCGAAAACCACTGACACATAGTAATGCGTTGGGGAAAGTCTCGTGGAGAAAGAGCTTGTATCTTTCGAATATATTATGGATAAAATTGTTGATCTTGGATAATTCTCAAAACTGTGGACTGGGTAGAATTGAGTGCTTCAGCAAATATTCTTGTACTTGTTTCTGGATTTTCGTCGAGAGCGTTCAAAACAGGTTCTTCCAATTCTGGGGTTCGGACTGCTCGTGGTCTTCCAATAATATCAGCTGCCCTCTTGAAGCTACCTGTTCCTGTCAAACGACATTGGAGAGTGGTGAATGTTGGAGCTGAAGGCAGTACTCGATTAGGAAATCGCTCCTGTTAACTACGTCTTGCTTCGCGCGCATTGCCATCCGCAAGGCCAAAAACGAAATGCATCTAGGCTAAATGAGCATTATTGTTTGAATAATAATTTTTTTCAAAATTAGTCTTTCAAAACTTACATAAACTTCAACAAAACAACAAAACGTCTAACTATCACATAATATGTAATTATCAAAACTACTTACTTAAACGTCAAATTCATTTCCTAAGCTTTCTTGTGAAAAATGCAAAATAATGGTAATAAACACGCATCGATAATTAAATAATCGACTCGAAATTTTCAAGTTCAAATATCTAGAAAACGGTTGCGGGTGTTAGCCAAGTTTCTATTAAGATAATTACATCATATGCTGCAGCACTGACTTTTCAATTTGGAATTAAGGCCTTGCACGTTTTGATTAAACATATTCCAGTTCTTCACCTCACCATTGAGGAACGTCATTCAGGCTCTCAACATTTTTAATTTGAATTTTCTTATCTGTTTCCGTCTTGCGTATTAGAATAATTCCATTCTTGACCCAAAGATATTACACTCCATTTTTTTTCGTTTATGAAAATCGGTCAATTCGGATCATTGACACCTTCCTAGCCCATGTCTATGTCTTCAAGAGATATATTACTTTTGATTCTCCTGGCTGCCATGAACTTTTATTTCTTCAGTCGTGATACGAATCTGATGAAAATTCCTTGTGGTTCAGTATATGTAGTCTACCTTCTGTTAATTCTATAGCGATTATCAATACTATCCTTGTCAAAACTGACGTTCAAGACCCCGAAAATATACGGCAGGATACGCATGAGTTTTTGTTTCATTCATTTCAGGGATTCCCAGAATGTTTACGCTATTGAGTCTAGTGTACTATTCTGTTTGTTTAGATTGAATTTAATCTCTGTATTTTCCGATTCAAGGTATATGCATTTTCTTTCAAGACACTCAAGTTTTCCGTTAAGTTCCTGGATTTTCAGATCTTGCCTTTTTATAAGAGCATTGTTTTCATCGATCCACTCATGACAACAGTTGAGAGATTTAGCCAAGTCCTTATTCATGTCCCCGATTTTGATAATTTTCATCATCAAATTGCGAATTGTTGGTTTAGTACATTCTTCGCATTTCCGAAAGCCATCCAATTGTTTATCATCTTGCCTCATGCAGCTCATTCTTAGTCTTTTTTTTACACAGTTTTTCTTTGGCTACGAGATGTTATTTCTTCTCGTCATTCCACACAGGACGATGACATCGTTGCTTGGATACTATTCCTCATTTATTTTGTTTCAGTATTGTTCTCAGTTTTTATTATATATGGGTCGTTCAAAAAAAAGCGCTACATGTTGCTTTGTTACTACTTGATGTCCATGGATGTATTCTCTTCTGTCAATAAATGAGTGTAATTAACTGCACTTGCGGTACCTCCACCACAAAACACATAATATCCATACATGTAACTGCTTAATTAATTCAATTTCAGTGAAATCGTAACCAGAAGCATAATATCAAGTCTGATTTTTACCTATAAAGTTTTCAATGGTAAAGTCGAAGGTACTCAATTTTTATCGAAATTACAGTTTTCAGTTACACAATTCGATAAAAGAAATAAATGTATACTCTTCGGTCGTTCTTCAACGCCTCACTTGAATTTAAGCCAAAACGCTCCCATCTATCGACTTTTTAATCTAGCTTATAAGTACCTAGATAGCACATATATATTTCTGATGGAATTTATGTATTCAAAAAACATATTATAAGTTATACATTCAATTTCGAGCTTTGAATGGTCAAATAAATAATTGTTTTCTTTTGTGACACTCTTATGTATTAGTAATTATGAAATGTATTCTGATCTGTAATTGAACTAAGTGTCTGTCGATTGCAAATTTAAAAAAAAATCACTGTACGCCACTGTTTCACTATATTTATTTAATTTTTTGATGAAGCAAATAAAAATCAATTTTTTGTTTCCCCAATTTTTTTCGTATTTCGCGTCGTTTTTGAGAAATAAATTTAAAACCGTTTTCCTGCATGTAAGAGGAAACAATTAATTTCAAAAATCAGTTCGAACACAATATCGATAACAATTGAGTATTTATTTGTGTCAAAGTTTGACAGCCTGTGACATGTTAATTGATTACCTAATTCAAGTTTTAATGCATTTCAAGTACGTTTATGAATCGTCTGCGCAAATCATCATGAATCGTCTGCAAAATCATAATCACACTACAGCTCAATACGTGGATATTGTGTTTGTTTACGGGTACTATGATGGTAATGCGCGTACTTCAGCAGTTGAGTACGCCCATTTTTCTCTAAGGAGATTGCCTGACAGATCAATGTTTGCCATTACTTTCCAACGTCTGAGAAAAAGAGGATCAACCGTATTGCGATCTAGTACAGAAGGAATTTTCGCACCTCTTCAAAATAAAAGAAAAATTTTGACATTTAAAGTGACACTTTTCAAAATTCATTGACGTTATCAAATGTTTTACTTTTCATCTCCAGTTGCGAAAAAAACATTTTTCGCAACTGGTGATGAGAAGTAAATTTCACCACCAGTTGCAAAAAACACAGGAATAAAATTTGTTATAATTTTGTGGCTAAACTACTTGAAGTACTTCTTCATTGTTATTCTGTACATATTATTAAGATTAAATTTTATTCGAATTCAATACATAATATGTATGGTAAAAACTAATTATAAATATTAATAAATAATTTGAACAACTGGTGATATTGACCCCAGCTGACAACGTAGTTTTCTATGTAGCAATAATTTCAGATTTTTCCATGGAAGTCTCTCTAAGGATGGAAACACGCTTTCAACGCACTAAAAAGTGAAAAATAATTCTAATAGTCAATGACTATGCCAAAAAGCATGGGGTGCTTTGGAGAAATCAATAAAAATGGTCCAAGATCCCAGAGCCGGCAAACCTATGCCATTTTACAAACCTGAAATTTTGAGTATGAGTAGTGTGATAGGTAATTGAGAACGTATGCATACTTGCTAGTTCGAAAGAGGGCCGTTTACGGGTAGCAGGTATAAAAGTACATACTTTCTCACTTACTTTGAAGTATGGTAATGCGTTTGACAATTGATATCATCCAGTTGGCAAAGCGGTCTGAGCTCTGATATCAAAAACTGGTGAAAGTTCGAATCCCCGCGCCTGACAATTTTCTTCCCATCGAAATTGAGGAATGATTGTTTTTTTTTATTTGAATATTTATCCCAAAACTAAATCCCTTCTCAAATTGAAAGTAAAAAAAAAAGTCAGTCGTTGGGATTCGATCCCTCGCAAACTTTTGAGATCCAGACCGGACGATATTAATAACCAAACGCATTACCATACTCAAACGTAATTAGGAAAGTTTTTTTTGTACTTTTGTACCTCATACGTGTAGAAGAGCCCTGCTCTCAAGCTACGTTATGCATACGTTCTGTTTTTCTAGTTGGAACATTTTCTTTTTTAGCATTCATCTCACTTTGTCATTTCTGTTTTTCCTCTAGCTGACAACGTAGTTTTCTATGTAGCAATAATTTCCCATTTTTCCATGGAAGTCTCTCTAAGGATGGAAACACGCTTTCAACGCACTAAAAAGTGAAAATTAATTCTAATAGTCAATGACTATGCCAAAAAGCATAGGGTGCTTTGGAGAAATCAATAAAAATGGTCCAAGATCCCAGAGCCGGCAAACCTATGCCATTTTACAAACCTGAAATTTTGAGTATGAGTAGTGTGATAGGTAATTAAGAACGTATGCATACTTGCTGGTTCGAAAGAGGGCCCTTTTACGGGTAGCAGGTATAAAAGTACATACTTTCTCACTTACGTTGAAGTATGGTAATGCGTTTGACAATTGATATCATCCAGTTGGCAAAGCGGTCTGAGCTCTGATATCAAAAACTGGAGAAAGTTCGAATCCCCGCGCCTGACAATTTTTTTCCCATCAAAATTGAGGAATAATTGTTTTTTTCTCATTTGAATATTCATCCCAAAACTAAATCACTTCTCAAATTAATAGTAAAAAAAAAAGTCAGTCGTTGGGATTCGATCCCTCGCAAACTTTTGAGATCCAGAGCATGGATCTCGCGCCTTCGACCGCTTGGCTAACCGGACGATATTAATAACCAAACGCATTACCATACTCAAACGTAATCAGGAAAGTTTTTTATGTACTTTTGTACCTCATACGTGTAGAAGAGTCCTGCTCTCAAGCTACGTTACGCATAGTTTTTTTTTTTCCAGTTGGAACATTTTCTTTTTTAGCATTCATCTCACTTTGTCATTTCTGTTTTTCCTCTAGTTGAATATTCATTGGTGTGCTGGATAAAATCTGAGAATGCTCCTTATTCTGTCGCTCAGGAGTGGTTCCTGTTTCAGGAATGACAGGCACATTGATAATTTTGGCAAGAGGCACAAGAGTGGATGGAGAAAGACTATTGATGGTAACGCTCGAATAGTTGTCAACATAGACAAATTAAAAATAAAGAGACTGTTTGAAACATTGGCGATCTTGACCACCAAGTTTTTGGTACGGCCAGTCGCGCATGGAGGCGCTGCCCGCAATCAACAGACGACTGACATGATAATTTTCCAATTTCGACATTTGTCAGAAAATGACAAACCACGTAATAATTTCAGAATAATTCTACTGTTAATTGTCATCGAAAAATTAATTATAGAAATCATACTATGGACTTGAATTATGAACCCAACGTCGAAAATGGAATGTTTAGTTATTCGAGTTGACGCTGAAATTCCTCGGAATATTCTTTCACAAGGTAAAATATAAGCTGCTTTTCACAAACTGATACTTATTTCCATCCATCAGTTGCAGACATTTTTTCACAAACTGATATATTTCCGTCCATCATTTTCCATTTCCTATCACCATTTGAGGAAGTACGAAGATTATCATCAAACTGGAGCATTTGTTAGGTATACCTACTCGTTCTCCTTTGTGCTAATCAATGAACAAAATTATTTAAGGTTTGTTGTGAATGTAATATGTTTTATTTTGGTTGATTTGATGATAAGACTGAAGAATATTTTAAATTTTGTTGTTTTTCGGAGTTTTATTATTGTTTTGTCTGTAATTGTACCTTGTCCTAGATACAATAAAATGTGTTTTTATAGTTATTAGTCTTGTTTTATAAGATCTTTAATTTTGTTCTTGATATCATTAAATAAAGATTTAACCACGAACGAACTAACAGATTCTACGAATCGATTACTGTATATATTTTATTGGTGATCGATTTGCCATTCCTGTATTTCATATGATACAACCATTCATATGGAATACAAGAATAACAAATCGATCACTTATAAAATATATACCATATCAATCATATGAAAGTAACACATTTGAAAAACCCGCCTTATTTCAATCGGTCCTACCAACTGTATTTAGTTCGGCCAGTTGCGAGATATGTCGCCACTGTATAAACGTGGTGCCAACTTTTACTGCAGGTTTGACCACTCTCTTTATTTTTAGTTTCTCTATGGTTGTCAATTTCAGGAATAGAAGTGGCATCCTGTGTTTGTGTTTGACTCTGGCTGACAGTGTTAATGGATTCATTCAAACTTTGCTCAGCTGCAAGTTTCATGAACATCGCATTCTTGAGTCTGACTGGTGTGGGATTGATCAAATAACGTATTCTTAAAGCTGTCTTTGAATTTGTTGGGATCAATAGGAATAATTCCAGCATCTCTGAATCCACTGAAAGCCCTGCTATTTTGCTGTAAGCCCATGTAAAAAGTTTTCCAACCTCGTATCGGCTTATTCATTTGCCAGTCTTTTTAATCATGTAGAGCTCACATTCTTCATTGTATGGCATCTTCAGTGAAGTGAAGACTATTAGATCCAGTGGCTGCATTTTGTGGGATACATGGGGTAGCAAGAGAAGAACTTGCAGGTTGTGTTCTCGGAAGAGCTTGTATGCTCCCATACTGATATGACTGTCGTGATTGTCGAGTATCAATAATACTGGTTCTTCTTTGGTAGTTTCGACAAAAGAAATGAAGTGTCGCATGTACTCAAGAAATATGGACTCATTTATCCAAGCGAAATCAGAAACTGTGGCCATAATGTCGCTGTTACAGCCTCTAACTAACAGTTTCGTCATTCTCTTTCTTCTGCAGATGAACATGCAAGGTACATATATGCCACTAGCGCTGACAGCACAAACTACTGTTGTTGTGACACCGCGTTCTCCGCTTGTCACTTCTGCTATCTGTGTCAAACCTTTTGGTGCCAAAATATAATTTTTTTGAAGTGTACTTATGCCAGTTTTATCAACAGTAAAAACACAAGAGTTTTTTTTTATCGGATAAATTTCTTTTTGTAACGAAATAATTTTGCCAATCAGTAACTTTACGAGAAAAACTGACATGACGAAATCGCGAGACCAAAGGTCAGTTTTTCGAGCAAAATTACTGATGGAAAAATTTTGAGTTAAAAAGAAATTTATCCTTAAAAGAAAAGCTCGAGTGTTTTTTGGCAAGATAAGTTAACGACCGAATATATGAATGAACAACAATAATAATTATCTTCATTGAAACAATTAAATTATTCAAATGAACAGTTATTAAATACACAATTGTTATAAATTGTTTGGTTTGGTCTACTCATTTCAAAAAAATTTTCTCTGGTATTCACACATGTAGAATATTCATTTTGATTTTTCTCACTCCAGGCTCGGTAGGAACTAACAAAATTTTCGTGATGTTCAGGATCAATTTGGAGGTGGGGTTCAATAGCAGATGATAATGAGTGTCCCGTTATCTTTATAAGTTGTTGGTCACTTACTCCTGCTTTGGCTAACTGGGAAACTGTACTAGCACGGTTCGAATGATTGGTAATTTTATTATTTGTAATGTCGAGTCAAATTTTAGTTGCAGAATATTTGGTCCAAGTAGAAATCGTATTAATACCCAGTGGAACATTTTTGTACCAACCTTCAGAATTTTTCTTTTTCCAAAAGGGATTTGGCAACAGTAATTTTAACAATGCAACGGGACAAATTCCTTCATCCATTTCATTTTTTGTTATCCATTTGATGTCTGCCAATTTTTTCGACCCACCCTGTGTCGTCTTTGAAAATATTGTATTGTATTCAAATCTTCTTGTTGAAGTTCCATCTTGATTTTTTTCTGCTTTAAAATGGTGGATTTTACAGTTTGCAGCTTCTCTCCCCCTCCAAGCTACTTCATAAGAAGCTATTTGAAAGAATATTTTTTGTAATCCCTCTGGGTTGTCTATATTCCACAATTTTGCCAATTTTACTATATCTTTCTTGTTCAATGCTACAGAACTCACTTTTATTTTCTCTGGAATAACTTGTTATTCTTTCCGTGTACTATTTCTTGCATCACGAGCTTCTTTAAAAGTTATGTCGGCAAAAGGATCAAATTTAATATTGTATTCATTGAAATATTTTTCTTGAGTCATCTTCGCAGTTGGATTCCAAATTGATTTAACTGCATATTCTTCATACTCTTCTTCATTCCTCTTTTTCATATTATGGGCCCAATCCTTCAATACATCTGTTACTTTTTGTAACGGAGTTATTTTCGACAGTTCGTAATTTCGTACTTGACAAAACTCCATAAATTGTCTCCATATTGACGATTTAGTATTTTTCGTGGATTGCGGGATTGCTTTCTCTATATTTTTTGTTATTTGTTGAGTCGAAGCTTCCCCAAAACGACTCATGTTGTAATGTTTCAGTTTCAATTATCAACAATACTTAAATAACTGACAGGGCAGACATTAAAGTGACGTAAGCATACTAGATGTAGATGCTTAAGAGGAACAGGCGTTTTTATCGGTGATAAAAAAAGATGCACCTTTTTTATCGCTGTCAAAATGACAAAACAGTCATTTTTAAATGACACATTTTATATAGGAGTTAATTTATCAGTATTAATTATACGATGACCAGGTATATTGTGTTTTGTTCACATCGTTTTTAGTTGATCAGAAAACAGATTCACTTCAGCGGCATTAAAAGCTGTTATATGCTGATTGAAGGATGTCGAAACATGAAGCCAGAGTACCAGTCTTTGCTTGCCAGCATGGTTTCTTTGTTGAAATTATGTTTCAGTTTATTGGCTTCAGCAAATTGAAAAGCAATTCTACGTAATTAATTTGGTGTTATGCTATAAAAAGATTGCATCAATCAAGTATGTATTTTTGTAGCTGGTCATCTTGTTCTTCATGAAATACAATGTACCGCCCTTTTTAAGGTCTCTTGAATTCGTTTTGTTTAGTTGTTTGAATAATTTTGTTTATGGTACTGAGTATTCGGTAGCAGCTTGGCCCAATGTGGGCTTTTCACTTTTGACATATTTGATTGCATGGCAAAGATATTCAATTTGGTATTTTGGTTCAGTCTTTCGTATGTAATTTCGAAGTATCTGAAACAATTTGTAACGTTAAAACATTTTTACTCAATCAACCAGCAGCACTAGGGGACATCAATCACGCAAGGGGTAATTGGGAACGTTTCCAATTACCCGCCTGATGCCGTTCCCAATTGCCCGAAGGAGTCAATATAAATCAAGATGGCCGCCACCCTCAACAGAATCTTTGGTGAACTCCAAATCACGAGGGGTTTGGAAACAGATAGTATGTGCATGATAGTAACAAAATATGGTGTCTTTAAACTCAAAAATATGATATTCACATCCATTATAACACACGACAAAAATTATGACCGAAATGCAAAAAAAAATGTTCAACCGCAAGCGCGCGTGCGGCCTTTCACTCACATTGTCGCATACGCACTGAGGGGCGCTGGATGCGTCCGTTGAACAGGTGCGATACGGTGTAGGGGGGGGGGTAGGAATAACTTATCTAGCTGTTCCCAATTACCCGCCTTCCTCAATTCCCCCACTCTCCCCTATTGGTTATGCCACGTGCACACAGCTCCACTTCAGAAAAATCAAACACAAAAAAAAATTAGTGGCGTACAATGATTCGTCCCAATATACATTAGATCACCGTCGAAGAGGAAAGCAAGTGCTTTGGCTTTGTTACCCACTTAATTACAAAAAATAATTAAACTCGGGGATGGTGGCACCCCTGATGGTCTGCAGAGATATTTTTTTCATATTGCTGCTCATGAACTGCCCTGGAGAGGTGGGGAAGGGGCTTCAGCCTGTGTAGAGTATTTTGTGGATGAAATAGATCATCGAGGAAATTTAACCGGCCGAATTGAGTGAAACACATTTTTTTCTGAAACTGCTCAAAGGGGTTCAAATAAACTTGCAGATAGTAAGTGGTTAATAACCAACGCTATCAATCCGGACATGTGTCCAGTTAGACTTCATAGAATTAATAAACAAACGAAGCGACCAAATCAAAACCAACCGTTTGTTTATAACCACCAATCTGAGTTATGATAAAATTAAAGGTTAAAAAAAGCATACCTATTTATTTTGTTTTATTATTTTACATTTTGAAATATTATGTAATGACAAAAGGTCTTGTACTCATTACCCTATAAAATGAATGAAAACAATCATTTGACTTTCAAAACTTATATATTTTTTTAACTCGGTCATTACTGATTGAGGGGCAAGTTCAGATAAGATAGTTGGGCAGTTACAATATTATATTTTTTTTTATTGGTGCCCCTTTTTACCCATTTAAAGCACGCCTCAGCGTGTTTAAATCTAACTTTAAAAAATGCGCGTTTTTTAAAGGTAACCATGACAACATCAACAAATCGAGAAACGTGAAGTCTAAATGACAAATTTTTGATTATTGATCTGACAGGAGTACCTTGTAACGTCAGATAAAATATTACTCACAATTCGTTCATTTATATGTGCTCCTCCATCCATTTGATGAACTTTTCATATTCTTTTTTATATATATCACTGGATTTTCGTGGTATTAACCGCGATTCTGCCTCACTATTCAAAAAATCGATATTGAATAATTCATTTTTGAGCTCTGGTGACAACAAATATTGATCTTTGGTAACAAATTGCAAATGAATGTTTTTCTCATTTCCATGACAACGAAAGGTATACTGATGTCACATCACGAATTCAACCTTCTTGCATTATTAGTTCTTATTTCTATTTTTTGTAGTAATAATACCAGTATATATGATTTCAAAGTGCACCAATAAAAAAAAATAACGTAAAGTATTCGTGGATAACTGGTCTTAAAAACACTTGCTCTATTTCGAGCACTCCGGCTGCGCCGTCGTGCTCGAAAAATCGCGCGTGTTTTAAAGCCCTTTTTATCCACTTATACTTTAATATACTATTTTAGACATTCAACATTTGATATCCAAATCCTCAGAGAAATGCTTCATCAAATATGTACTCCATATTCACTTTCACGATGGAAGAAATCACACTCACGATGGAAAAACTCAATAGTTCGGATTTTTCGTGAAGATCCTAGAAAACGGAAATATGAAATTATTTGAGAACACAGCAAAATTGTGGATTTTCACATGATTCTCTGAAGGAATCACCATGAAAATTCACCACATCCATCATATCACAGAAAATGAAACAGAAAATCGGGGACTTTTCGATCGTCGTGAGCAATATTGAACAATATTCCAGGGTATCGCGAGGGATCTGCTGCCAAACATCCAATACTTTCGAATCTTCAAAAATATATTTCTAATAATAAATATGAAATAACGGGATCATAAGTTTCAAATGGTATGTGGGGTTTGAATTCACTCTATTGTCATATTTTCCACATTCATTCTGATCTCTAAAAAAGCCGTCAAAAAGATTGATCATCTGGAATTGATTAGAAAAGTACCAATCGTGTTTTTACTCTCTGTCATTGCATGACATACGAATATATGGCTTGCAAGGATTTTCATCAAGAAGCTAATCCAAATTCGTACGTTTTTGGCAGTAAATTCAATCTGTCAAGTCTATCCTTCCGTTGCCCCCACAGATCACGGCGAGCTCGTAATAAGATAAATGTGGCTCGTTTGTGGCCGTAATCAACTCATTTCCCAATAGGGGCCGTCGCCGCGTTAAAATTGAACTTTTCTGTTATTTTTCCGCGAACAATCGTCCTATACACAAATTGTCGACGATAAATTTTCCGGAACAAAATTGGGTTTTAATTGCAGTTTTCCGTTTGTAATTATTTGTTGCCAACCGTTTAGATCCAAACAGTGAAAAGTGTTTCCCGAATGCTGGTAACTTTTGTTGGAAGAACAAAAGCCATCAATCTGTTGTGGATTTTCAATTTCAATATTTTTCGATATTGTTCTTCCAAAAATATTTTCGCATATGAAACGGTATATACAGTGCTTCTCAAAAGTCCCCTCCCCCCCTCTTATTTTTAGAACGATTATACATAAACAAGTGAAGTTTGGAAACTGAATATTAAAGGTTGTAAACTTCCCTACTGGTGATGATAGATGACGAAATCGTCAAAGATGACGTCACACGGCCATTGTGACCAATAATTTTTAATGGAATCCTACGGCAAGCGACACCTCTTTTAAAAGGTATCGAAAAAACCTATTCAATGATACTAATTTTGTTTGTGTTTATGGCAGTTTTGGCAACTCGCTTTTAACAAACGCAAAGCTGTGATGGATTCAGTTAATACCAGAATTCCAAATTCAAGCTCCGCCTCTTGATAGTTGTCAAATAAGCTGACGTTTTTGTTAGTCTCCCTTATTCGACGTTTTTGTAATTGTCCAAGTTTTTGTACATTTAATAATTTGTGTATTGTTGATCGAACGTTCAACTGTTCTAGCAGCTTTTGGTACTTTCGAAATTTTTGTACATTTTAATAATTTGTTAAACTGTTGTGGGCCGGACGTTTAAGTGCTTCAAGCTTCAAGAAGCGAAATGGTACGTGCTTTGGGTGATAAAGTAGCAGCTATCCTAATTCTTGGTGAAACTGGACAAAATATTCATGCAGCAGAACGCATTTTTAATGAGAGGTTTCTCGATCGCCCCGTTTCGAGGACTTATTTAAGGGAGCTTCTTCGTAAGTTTGAAACAACGGGTAGTATTAATGATGCGAAACGATCTGGCAGACCACAAATTTCTAATGAGAAAAAAATTGATATACTGGCAGAAGTAATAGTTAATCCTACTTCTTCAACAACTCACGTTGCATCTACCTGTGGAGTCAGTCGAAGTACAGTACACAGGGTGTTGAAAAAAAACAAATTTCATCCCAGACCGAAGACCAGAATTTTGTGAAAATATGGAAACTAAAATTAACCAACAGCCAGACTATGTCAGAACAATTTGTTTTAGTGACGAAAGCACTTTCTATCTAAATGGAAATGTAAATACACAGAATGTGAGGTATTGGAGTGACGCAAATCCTCACCTGTTTCGTGAAACACATACCCAATTTCCCCAGAAGGTGAATGTTTGGACAGGTATCCTGGGAAACCACATCGTTGGGCCTTTTTTTTGAATACTAATTCAACTGGTGAGGTTCATCTGGAGCTGTTGCAAAACGCAATAGAACCGTTAATCCTTGAAATCTTTGAAAATAATCCAGATGAATTCGGCAATTTGGAAATGACATTCCAACGGGATGGTGCTCCTCCACACTTTTACGGTGCAGTGAAACGGTATTTGGATGAGGAGTATCGTGGATTGGACGACGAGGTTCAACGGAATGGCCAGCTCGATCACCGGACCTCACACCTTTGGATTTTTTTCTGTGGGGGTACCTTAAATCGAAGGTTAACGCCACCGAACCTGACAATATTGACTTTTTAAAACAACGTATTGTTGCGGAATGTGTGGCTGTTTCGGCAGACACATTTGCACATTACGAGAAGAGTTTTAAAATAGGATATTTCACTGTCAGGAAGTAAATGGAGGTCACTTCGAGCAATTTCTTTAGGTAGATACTGATTCTTGAATCTGTAATTAATATCATACTGAATGGAATTTAAATTTTAAAGTTTACTAATGAGCCATTAAAACTTCCATAAACACGAACAAAATTAGTATCACACATTTCGAGGTTTTTTCGATACCTTTTAAAAGAGGTGTCGCTTGCCGTAGGGTTCCATTTGAAATTATTGGTCACAATGGCCTTGTGACGTCATCTTTGACGATTTCGTCATCTATCATCACTAGTAGGGAAGTTTACAACCTTTGATATTCAGTTTCCAAATTTCACTTGTTTATGTATAATCGTTCCAAAAATAAGAGGGGGGGAGGGGACTTTTGAGAAGCACTGTATATATATATATATATATATATATATATATATATATATATATATATATATATATATATATATATATATATATATATATATATATGGAAGGAACCAGTATATAGTGGGGTTTTGCAGCAAATAGAAGAGAACTCTTTGAAGGTTGTCCAAGCTTTCGGAAATTTTATTAATTATTTCCATCATCAGGGAGAATCTTTGTTGAGAATGATGTGTGCAGGTGTTTAAATATGATGGTTGACACATAATGAAGGATGAATGATGATATAATACAGTTTTAAATAACTAGTTAGGTATTAGAATAAGGATTATCACAATTTCTATAGGTGACTGTCATTTTCCCATGTGGGAAATAGATGACTTTCATTTCCCCATGTGGGAAGAAGTCTAGACTTCTTTCCACATAAGATGGGCCAAATCGGTCCAGTAGTTTCTAGATTTTGGCAATCTATAGTTTTGTGAGCTTACAACTTTTATTCTCTTCTATTTTTTCTACATATGTACTCACACATCGATAAATAATAATCGCTGTGAATTACCATTCATGAGAATCAATATTCACCCTGTATGGTCCTTTCATTTGAAGTTTATTCGCTCGTGTGAAATAGATATTATCTTCCGCCAACAAACAGAACAGAACTGTATATATTCTTGTGTGCTGGTTATACTTTTTTTTCTCATTTGAGTCAGATTACATAGAAATATTAAAAATAATTCATTAGGGAGATTTGGATCCTTCACCAATTTATGATTTAAAAGTTTAAGGTTTATATTTTTTTTTATTTGAGCCAGATTAAATAAGGATATGGAAAGCATTCCGACTCCTCTTCAATTTTTAATTGTAGAGTTTGAAGTTCATAGAAAAATAGAAATGCTGTTTGGGTTTTCCAGGAAATAAATTTCCATTTTTTTCTGATACATGATTTCTTAGCTCTATTGAAGGCTTTTTCAGAATCAATATGTAAATTCTGAACTCTACCTTTTCGACTAGCCGCGCCATCGGTTGTCTTTCTCAATTTTTAATTTGTAAAAATTCATAGAGAAAAACAATAAACTAATTTTCTATTGGTTTTGGTGCAAATACTTGCGGAGATCAGACAGACTCATGCACGAATACATCAATTTTTTCATTTTCTTAACTAATCCTTCATAATCCGTGGTGAGTCGAAAGAACTCTTGTATTATGATATACATTACCAATAAGCATCCTCACAATAGTGTGAGGAAACTTTGAAAAATATTATAAGCGATTTCTTATAAATGACAGGTTTGTCAAGTACTTGAAATATGAGAGTTTATTGTTGTAATCCAGAAGAATATTTCAAAAAATGCAGGAAATTTCGATTATGCCATAGTATAATGCGTCTCCTGAAATGTGTCTAGGATATTAAAGAGTTGTCTGCAAAAGCAGAAAGAGAACGCTGAAGTTTATTCTTGGCGACTTCAAGTGCAAATCTGCTAAAGTGGGATTTTGGGACTCTTTCATGGAACGTAGATAAAAAATCATTATTACCACCAATCATTTCGAGTAACGTTACAAATTAATTCCGTATGCAAGTATATGAATCTTTGGAAAATCCCTTGGCAAAACGGAACGCTGAAGGTTTTGGTCTCTAAGGATTTCAATATCTGTACACGTACTCAATTATCACCCAGTGTACCTTGAAAATAAGACATATATATATATATATATATATATATATATATATATATATATATGATATATATATATATATATATATATATATATATATATATATATATATATATATATATATATATATATATATATATATATATATATATATATATATATATATGTAAAATTAGTGGGAAGCAGTCAATGGTAGACCAATTAATACGATTTCTTCGTTTTTATGTCGAGCTTTCGAAAAATTTTATTTTCTTCTTCAAGACTTAACTAAAAGTTAATACAGATTATATGTAACATAATTAAAGGATACTTACTAACATGAAATTCAGAAAAAATAATACACAAAAAGAAACATCGGTGTTACAATTTGAAATGACAAGATGACAGTCACATGACAGATACTCAGTTACATACCTAAATAATCAAAATTCCAGATGAAAGAGATACAGAGTGAGAATATAAAAATGTAAAAGTATATATAAATATAAAAAATAATAATAATCATTTCAAAGAGGATTAGGTGTGATATTGTCTTTGTTTTTTTAAAAGATATGTATATATTGTACTGAGGTCATCAATATCTGTTCTTCTATTCATTGTTTTTTCATTGTTGTTGATATGAACCATTTCAAGAAAGAGACGCTTATTGAGATTTTGTTCATTATCGAGAATTTTGGCATTATTATAGTCAATCACATGATCCTTATCTATTACATGTTCAGCAAGGCAACAAGATCTCACATTTCTTCTACAGTCACTTTTATGAGAGGTTATTCTATCTTTGAGCATTCTACTTGTCTGACCAATGTATACTTCATCACAGCTGCTGCAAGGAATTTTATAAATTATATTGGATTTATTTTTGATTGGTAAAGGAGTTTTTAATTTTGAATGTATTTGTGATATCGTTTTCAAACTGGTTTTAGCTATTTTAACATTGTCTTCATTTTTGAACAATTGCATGAGTTTTGGTGTCAAATTATCTATATGTGGTAAAGATCTATAAATTGCAATTTGATCCGTTCTTGGTGATTGGTTTGAATTCAAAATAGAAGCAGAGGAGCTAAATAGAATTTTATTAACTAATGATTTCGGATAAGAATTTTCTAAAAGAATGTTTTGAAGTTCTTTCAGACACTCATCTCTCAAGGATGGATGAGTGACCTTAACAACTCTATTTTTAAGGTTAATAATTAAATTGAGTTTGATTTTCATGGGATGGTGTGAGTGTAAATTTATGAAACGATTACTATTTATTGGTTTTCTGTACCATCTAGTGATGATTTTGTTGTTGATGGTTCTGATAAGTTTCAAATCAAGGAATGGAACTGAATTATCGGCTTCTTTCTCGACAGTGAACTGAATATTGGGATCAAAACTGTTAAAAATATTAAGAGTTTCATCAATACAGTTTTCTGGTACAGAAAGGATAAGGTCATCTACATATCTCCCAAGGAAAGGAATGTCGAAAGTAATTTTATTTGTGCAATATTCTAGGAGTTCATCTGAAACGTAACTTGATAATATTGGAGAGATGTTAGATCCCATGGGAGTACCAAAAATTTGTTTGTAGAATTTTTCATTGAAGACAAGACAAGTAGAGTCAAAAATGAAATCAATTATCTTCATAAACATTTGTTCTCCAATATTGCAGAGATTGTTAATTTTGTTCCATTGTTTATCAATGCAGAGTTTAACTAACCCTAAAGGTAAGTTAGTAAATAGAGATACCACATCTAAACTTATCAGAACATAATTTGGTGCTAATTGAAAATCGTTAATGAATTCACTAAAGGAGAAAGAGTCAGTAACATGATATCTGTTATCGTTATCATATGAGTTGGTCAATATTTCAGTAATGAATTTCGTTATTTTACTGTTTGGTGAGTCTATAGAAGAAACAATTGGTCTCATTGATTAAACTGGTTTATGAATTTTTGGTAGAGTATAAAAACGTGTTGTGATAGAATTATAGATAGTTAACTTTCTAGCAGTTATTTCATCAATCATTGCTTTTTTCTTTAGTTCAGGAACAATTTTATTAGCTTTCTGTTGTAAAGTGCAAGACGGATCTGCTCTGAGTGGTTTATAATATTTTGTATCATTTAGAAGTAACTGGCTCTTGTTGATGTATTCGTCTTTGTACATTGCAACAGTTACGTTACCTTTATCACTATTGATAATACAAAGTTCAGGATGTTGTTTCAGATATATCTTGCACTCATTGAACATTATAGTGAACTGATCTATGTGATTACTATTAATATGAGAAAAGTTTGTTATGATATTGGTGAATTGTGCTTGATATAAGTTTTACTTCTCTCATTGAAATTTTCGATAATATTTTCCAAATCTGCAAGAAGTGAATCCATTCTCAAATCTTTAACAGTTGGACACACACTAAACTTAGGACCATAAAACTGTATTGATGAAACTCTTAATATTTTTAACAGTTCTGATCCCAATATTCAGTTCACTGTCGAAAAAGAAGCCGATAATTCAGTTCCATTCCTTGATTTGAAACTTATCAGAACCATCAACAACAAAATCATCACTAGATGGTACAGAAAACCAATAAATAGTAATCGTTTCATAAGTTTCACTCACACCATCCCATGAAAATCAAACTCAATTTAATTAATAACCTTAAAAATAGAGTTGTTAAGGTCACTCATCCATCGTTGAGAAATGAGTGTCTGAAAGAACTTCAAAACATTCTTTTAGAAAATTCATATCCGAAATCATTAGTTAATAAAATTCTATTTAGCTCCTCTGCTTCTATTTTGAATTCAAACCAATCACCAAGAACGGATCAAATTGCAATTTATAGATCTTTACCACATATAGATAATTTGACACCGAAACTCATACAATTGTTCAAAAATGAAGACAATGTTAAAATAGCTAAAACCAGTTTGAAAACTATATCACAAATACATTCAAAATTAAAAACTCCTATACCAATCAAAAATAAATCCAATATAATTTATGAAATTCCTTGCAGCAGCTGTGATGAAGTATACATTGGTCAGACAAGTAGAATGCTCAAAGATAGAATAACCTCTCATAAAAGCGACTGTAGAAGAAATGTGAGATCTTGTTGCCTTGCTGAACATGTAATAGATAAAGATCATGTGATTGACTATAATAATGCCAAAATTCTCGATAATGAACAAAATCTCAATAAGCGTCTCTTTCTTGAAATGGTTCATATAAACAACAATGAAAAAACAATGAATAGAAGAACAGATATTGATGACCTCAGTACAATATATACATATCTTTTGAAAAAACATAAAGACAATATCACACCTAATCCTCTTTGAAATGATTATTATTATTTTTTATATTTATATATACTTTTACATTTTTATATTCTCACTCTGTATCTCTTTCATCTGGAATTTTGATTATTTAGGTATGTAACTGAGTATCTGTCATGTGACTGTCATCTTGTCATTTCAAATTGTAACACCGATGTTTCTTTTTGTGTATTATTTTTTCTGAATTTCATGTTAGTAAGTATCCTCTAATTATGTAATACCAGCATATAATCATGTATTAACTTTTAGTTAAGTCTTGAAGAAGAAAATAAAAAATTTCGAAAGCTCGACATAAAAACGAAGAAATCGTATTAATTGGTCTACCATTGACTGCTTCCCACTAATTTCTACATAAATCATCGAACAGTCACGAAAATATCCCCTTATATATATATATATATATATATATATATATATATATATATATATATATATATATTTATATATTTATATATAAATTTAGATATAACGACTGAAAATAATTGGTATGAACAGTGGGGAATAACGGGTATCTTCAGTCAGCACAAGTGTTGAATTATGAAAAACTCTGTCCACCGTATTGAAGAAGTTTTACATAATTCAACACTTGTACTGACTGAAGATCCCCGTTATTCCCCTCTGCATATATATATATATATATATATATATATATCTATAATGGAAGGAATTCAATGGACATAGCCCTCAGAGAAAAGTGCTAACCGTAGACACGTGTTTCGGGCTCTCGGCCCTCATCAGTACGGTGGAGAAGTGCAAGGATGAACAACACTTGGTAGAAAACAAATGAGCGGCTGGCTTCTGTTTGTTGACTCTGTTGATTTGTCGTTTTCTACCAAGTGTTGTTCATCCTTGCACTTCTCCACCGTACTGATGAGGGCCGAGAGCCCGAAACACGTGTCTACGGTTAGCACTTTTCTCTGAGGGCTATGTCCATTAAATTCCTTCCATTTTGTTTTTAACAGTCCCCTCGATATTACTCTCTTTCATATATATCTATATATATATGAAAGAGAGTAATATCCTTCCATTTTATATATATATATATATATATATATATATTTGTTATGTTAGGAAATGTTGTGAAATAATTAAACTTAAAATTATTATTATTAGATATTCTATTATCGAAAGTATGTGACCAACGAAATATCTAATGAAAATCCATGATTAAATCAAGTCAAAATTCAAATTTATAGAAAACATTGAATTTAAAGTAGGATCAACTGATATATGAGTTTTGAACATCCTGTATGACAATTCACATCAACAGGAAACCCATCAATGGGATATCGAAAAAGTTTGTGTGGGAGAAGTGATGATATATGAAAAATGTGATAGCAGAAATTGTAAAAATATAATTTTATACCAATTTGTAAATAGTATGTAAGATTCAGAATTAGCTTCCATCCATAAAATCATTGGTAGTAATTAGAATAACACAAAAGTAGGTAGGAAGTGACACAAAATTCCAAAATCTGTGAGAAAATAGAAAAGATGAGTGTTGCCATGAGAGAGGATAACAAGTTTGGAGGAGTTCGAAAGAAGTTACAAAAAGGAAGCCTTGTATATGTGTATATATATATATATATATATATATATATATATATATATAAAAAATATATATATATAGAGAGAAATTTGTTATGAATCCAAGAGAGTCCACCATCCGCCAACAGCTGTTTCATGGTTTCCCAATCATCAGGACGGCTTGTAGTCTCTTTCAAATTCGTATAAAATCTCTCGCAGTGTCAATACCTACCGGCAAGTACGAAAATGTGAAAAGCATCAAATTATAGATAGTGACACCTATAATCTGTGCGGCGAAGCTTGGACCTAATATCGTGGAATTTTAATGGCACGAAATTCCGTGCACATTAATAGGTCACCGACAGATGAGCATAGGCCAACCCAGACACCAATAGTCGTACTCCTAGTGCGTTCAGAGTAACGCAAAACAAATAACCAGATAAAGAGAAATTTGTTACGAATCCAAGAGAGTCCACCATCCGCCAACAGCTGTTTCATGGTTTCCCAATCATCAGGACGGCTTGTAGTCTCTTTCAAATTCGTATCAAATTCTCGCAGTGTTAATACCTACCGGCAAGTACGAAAATGTGAAAGCATCAAATTATAGATAGTGACACCTATAATCTGTTCGGCGAAGCTCAGACCTAATATCGTGGAATTTTAATGGCACGAAATTTCGTGCACATTTATTGGTCACCGACAGATGCCAGCATAGGCCAACCCACGACACCAGTAGTCGTACTCCTAGTGCGTTCAGAGAAATGCAAAACAAACAACCAGATGAAGAGAAGTTTGTTACGAATCCAAGAGAGTCCACCATACGCCAACGGCTGTTCCATGGTTTCCCAATCATCAGGACGGCTTGTAGTCTCTTTCAAATCTCTCGCAGTTTCAATACCTAGCGGCAAGTACGGAAATGGGAAAAGCATCAAATTATAGATAGTGACACCTATAATCTGTGCGGCGAAGCTTAGACCTAATATCGTGGAATTTTAATAACACAAAATTTCGTGCACATTAATAGGTCACCGAGAGATGCAAGCATAGCCCAACCCACGACACCAATAGTCGTACTCCTAGTGCGTTCAGAGTAACGCAAAACAAATAACTAGATGAAGAGAGTCCACCATCCGCCAACAGCTGTTTCATGGTTTTCCAATCATCGGGACGGCTTGTAGTCTCTTTCAAATTCGTATTAATGGTGGACTCTCTTGGATTCGTAACAAATTTCTCTTTATCTAGTTATTTGTTTTGCGTTACTCTGAACGCACTAGGAGTACGACTATTGGTGTCGTGGGTTGGCCTATGCTGGCACCTGTCGATGACCTATTAATGTGCACAAAATTCCGTGCCATTAAAATTCCACGATATTAGGTCTTAGCTTCGCCGCATAGAATATAGGTGTCACTAGCTATAATTTCATAGTAATCCGACGTTTTGAAGTGGGTGAAAATTAAATTGCAGGATTTGGTAACATACATACATTCATATATAGTAACAGGTCAAGCTGATATAAACATTTTACAAGTAGTGCGGCGCTACACCATGTCACGTGTGCCTCAAGTTTTATTGCTGGACTTTATTAGTTGTTTGATCGCCATATTGAAATATGTCCGCCAAACTTTTTTTCTTAAAAGTATATCTCTATACCCGACGGTCAGATTTTGATTTTTGAAAGCTCATTTTCCTCTTTTTTTTAAGTCAAACAAATTTTGGAATTGAACATTTTTTGTTGAATCACGTAGTTTTGGAAGTATAACATAATTAAAAAAATGGAACAATGCACAGTACAAAGCTTTTGGTCAATCGATTCGACACTTTGTATTATATTTGGTTTATTGGGTCCCTGATTATGAATTTGCGATTTTTTTTTCAAATACAAAATGGCTGACTCAATATGGTGAACGGCTTTTAGAAGAATTTTCTTGATTTCAACAATATTCAGTATAAAGGGTTTTTTGAGTCGCTGATAATGAATTTGTGATCATTTTTCGGAAACACAAGATGGCCGATCTAATATAGTTATCAGCTTTCAAAAAAACTCCTGAAAACCAATTTTTTACTTGCACCTAAAAATACGCCATTGCGCAGTAGTCTCAAATAGTCAAAAGCTCGCCTGAAGTCGAAAAATATCGAGTCAACATGAAATACCACAAAATCACGTATTCTGATCTCAAACCGACAGGAAGATGGGTAGCTATCTCCCATATCGGCGGCTACCTGGAACTCCAAAATTAGGTATTCCTAATCTGTTCGTAGGACTTGATATGAAAATATTTTCGCGCGTCAAGAGTAAATAATCTTCATTATACTTGTGCGTTTTCAAATATGCTTGATGGAGGGAAATTCGAAAAGTGTGTACATCGATTTGTTTGATGATATGAACAGGATGTTCATAAAATCAGATGTGGAATCATCTGCGACTGAAAGGTAAACTTCAGTCACTATCTTCCAACGTTCAAGGTTACCTCTTGGGAGGAAACATTCTCAATTTGAAATTAAATGAAAATATTTTTGTATGTTGGGAAGACATCATTGAATCAAGATATCGAAGAGTTGAATGCAGAACGGTACGGATGATGCAACTTCCATTTGTATTGAAATATTACAAATATTAAGGGAGTTCAATCATCTTTTTTTTTAAATGATAGTTAATTCGTAATCAGCGACCTGACAACTCCTTTATACTTATTATTGAAATAAAGCAAATTTTTCTAATAGATTGATCAATGGAGATTTTTTCGTGACAAAAATACTACGAGGAAACTTACTGTGACATCATACGAAAGGCAGTTCGTAGTTGTATCCTGTTATGTTTCCTACTCGCAACTTCCATTGCCTAATTTATTATAAATATTCAGAAGCATGTTTTTCTATGGTTTTGATACTCGAAACTCTTGATGGAAGAGTTGTGGAGAATCAAAGAAAATGAGCCTGAGCCCGACTCGATCGAATTATTAGTAACGGAGAGAAACCGGGAAAACGAAAAAAAAACTGCATTTTTTAAATCTTTAACACCGATATTTTTCAAGTTTCAAAGCAGGCTTTCCATGATATGGTAGTGATTGATATGTTCTTCATATGTGAAAGACTCGGACACTATTGGATCATCAGTTTTGGCATAATTGCAATTTGATTTTTTTAATGCACTTTATTGCAGCAGACCTGGATGCGTCATAGGTGGTTCCATTTGAATTTTTCTCAAAGATTTTGAGAGTAGCAGTATAGTACTACAAAACGGCCATTCTCATTTTCCGTTGAAGTGCTGCGAAATTGGTGAGAAATTCTTGCAAACATGACCGAAAATGGGTGAATGCATGAAAGCGCTGAGGAGTGGGGGTAGAGCAGCAGATTCATGATAGGCGCAGCGCGCTTGTATAACTGACTACATACGCTTCCCCGTGTCTGCTGCTCTATTCCACTTCTCAGCCGCTTTCATGCACTCGCTTTTCAACTATTTTAACGTAAAATGAGAATAGACGTTATGTAGTACAATACTTCTACTCTCGAAATCTTCTTGAACTAGTAAAATCGGACTACCTATGACGCATAACGGACTGCTGCAAAAAAAACATAAAAAAATTCAGATTGTAATAATGCCAAAACGAATGCCTGAGTTTTCACATGGAAAGTACATATTAATCACTACTATGTCGTAGGAAGCCTGCACTACAACTTAAAAAGTGGCAGAGTTATGAATTTTTCAGAAAATGCTGATTTTTTCCGGTTTTTCTTGTTTTTCCCCGTTACTAATAATCCGATCGAGTCGCACTAGTGCTATTTTTTTGCATTTCAATTCTCTACAATGCATTGAGGGTATCGAGATTGCTTCATTTGAATTCAAGTCACAAGTCAGAAACAATTTTAAAAAATTGCTCTTAAATGTTCATTACAAATTGAGCAATGACAGTTGCGAGTAGGAAACATAACAGGATATAACTACGAACAGTCGGTTTTTTGCTACTATTTTTGTTACAGAATCAATAGAGCAGAAAATCTCTATTGATTGGCCCACAAAGCCATTAGCCATACTGAGGCAGTCATTTTGCATTCGAAAGAAATATCACGAATCTGTATTAAGCGATCCTAGAAACCCCTTTACACTAGTTTTCGTTGAGATCAGCGAGTTTGCATGAGACGAAAAATGAAAATCGTACCAAATAGTTGTTATTAATTTTAGTCGATATCTATAATTATAGAATTATTTACCAAAATGTATTCAAAAAATGTATTTGTTCTTCACATGTTCTGTTATAAGTATAGTTGGAGTAGATGTACCTACCCTTATGAATATTCCAGAATACACCGAAAATTGTATCAAATTGATGGAAAATATGTTATTGTGATGTCCCATAATTACAGAAAAACTTTGATTCCTGAGAAACAACATGATATTCTTGAATGAAAACGTTATAGTCAGAAACGAAAACCAGTTCAATAAGAAAGATAATAAAATCAGAAAATGCTGCACACGCCCAAAGCTGATAAGCACATGCCAGTTAAAAGTTTCTGAAGACCATTAAATGCACTTGAAGATTCCCATTTAGAAATGAGCTTTGTACACCTAAGTCATAACTAACTCATCCAGTCCGCTCATCGCCATATCTAGTAAAATTAACGAAGTGAACGAAATTTTAAATTTCAAGATTGTTGACAGCTCCCATAATCACATCGAGCCACGAAATATTATAAAACAATGTTTATGCAATTATAACGACAGAGAAACGCTATACATTTATAGATGATGACAGCCCATCGAAGATAACTCGATAACAATAGAGATAAACTTCATCGTATTTATTAATTCGCGTGTGACCACAACAATGCCATAACTTATTGAAAAAATGATTCATTTTGACAAGTGAACGATTGAACGACACAACACAGCCCTTTATCCCACTTCGCGGCCACACCCACCAAAAACACGACTTTGGATTTCATATAAAACGCGACTGGCGAAAAAAAAAAGATCAATGGTGGTTCAACAGTGAACCGAAGAACATGTTCTTCAAAATAAGGTTAGAATTAATTCGGTCACAACATAGTGAACAATGAGAAAAGTACCAATATAGTCGTCAAGTAGTGAACTTAAGGAACCGTTAAAAATGGTCACTCAAAGTGAAGGCACGACTGAACCAGTAGTTTTTCAAAAGGTACCTTATTTTCAACGAAAAACCTCAAATCGATAGTGACGATCTCATAGAAAACCATATCCATATACGCTATACTAATATACAGTGCGAGTAAAATAAATATAACAATTTACGCGAGATAAATCAAACCAATGATAAAATTGAAACTAATTGTCGTTTAAAAGCCATTTTCAGTTAATAAGTGTTGACTCTGCTGATGTATCGTAAGTTATATATGTTTTCTGTATTTATGGGTTGCAAATTGAATCAGTTATGATGTGCATGTGTCTGTGAAGGTATCTCCATAATTTCATGTTACCAAAGATTTCAAAAGATAATTATTTCCGGTCATTTTTTACCATTGATTTCACTATTGTTTTTAGTCAATCTAAATTATTTGTAGACTGTTGTAAAATTAACTCAAAGTAATCTACACTCTAGTTGTTTTTCTGAATAGGGCCTCCTATTATCCGTTTATAGAACGGATGAACTATTATTGTCAACTTTTATTGAATATATATGTCTATTCTTAACATTTTTATGACCGCCTCATTAATTTTGTTATGATTACTTTTCGAATCTTTCTGAAACCCGGTACGTACTTCCTGGATAAACAACTCATGCCCAAGCGCAGACAGAAAGAGGTAATTGCCTGTAGACCGCTCCAGGAATATAATTTCGGTTCGACCATCCTCAGATAGTCGATGCTCTCAATGCTTGTTTTCTGATAATTCATAAAACTAACAAATTATTCAAATTTTGAAGGAGATTTAGAAGATTTTAAGAACGGGGGCAGATATAGTCCCCGAAACGTCAATCAAAAACTATATAGAGAAGTATCTTTTGAATAAAAAAAAAATTGATAGTCGAATTCAGAAAGTTACTGACTAATTGAATAATTTTTCTTCAGGAAATATTATTTGGCGAACGCAGTTACGTATCAGGGTGAACTCATTAGCTTGCCCTCTCTACACTTGTATAGATTTTCCTGATTAAATTTTCATTTTCAGACTGTGGAAGGTTACCCAAAAAAACATTGTGTAAACGTTGTTTTGTATTGTTCCAAATCTTTAAACCTGTGAGTATTCAGACGCCATCTTGAACTTGTTTGATGGCTTCATACACGATCTGGTTTATAATTTTAATTTTATTATGTACTATTGTAGAATTTGTACCTCGACAGAAGATGTGTTTTATCTGAACCCGAAACACGTTTCCCGATTTAACTAATTCGCCTATTTAACCTCAATTATAAACATGTGGTGATGCTTTGAATTTCATTCGTTTATGTAGTTACATACATATTCAGATACTCATTTTTAAGATCAGTTATTTCTTCATTAGAACATCCTCATGCCAATTATTGTATCTGTAATATTTTAAATATATAGATTTTAATAACTTTACCACTTTATTGGCCGCCTTGACATATGGTGGAAAATGAAATTATATATTTTGATAAAAATACATTAATATTTTACATTCCAACGAAGATTTACACATTCAGTGATTGTTTATAACAAATAGGTTATTTAATAATCAATCAAGTTATAAAGCGAAAAGAAATATTTTTTATCCTAGAGAATCAAAAATCAATAATTTTAGAGGAAAAAGTTTTTCTCAATCTTCTGTCTGAATAATGAGAAAGGTGAAAAAACGATTGAAAATGAATAAAACATATTTTTAAAATTGTTTTTTAATATTTTCTAAAGAATAAAATGGCAAGAATTTCCCAAAATATTCAATCAATATATTTGTTAATTTTTTTTTTCAAACAAATAACTGAACAATTTATATATGAAAATTGTGATAATAATTAATGTGAAAACTTTTCTTTTTATTTTCTTGTTAGCTACATCAATTAATAACCAATAGATCATTACAATTGAAAACATCTCAATGACTTGGTTTTATATGGTATAGTTGTGATAAAGTCTCCACAGAGCAAAATCATTCTAGTGGCTTTCGTTTAATAATTATCCGAGTTGAAATATAAATGGAAACCTAAAAACAAATGTTTAATGAACAATTGGATAATCTATCAAAAATATGTTTTTCAGCAGCGTAATTTTCTTTCGAATATCTAGATGATGAAATGATTCATATAAAGTTTTGAAATTATTATTTATTAGTATCGTTAAATGTTTTTACTTGTTACGGCTGGTTTTGGGCATCCCAACATCTTAGCGCTCGTAGCGTAGTGCTCTATTTTAAACATTAAATCAGAATTATTAATAATAGTGTCGATAGAGTCATTACTTTTTATTGAAGATTTCTTCTTCTTTACGGCCCCTTTTTTCATTTTCTTGAATGTCAATAGTTTTCGAGTTATTTGCAAAAAACTAAATTATTTTTTTTATCTCAATTTCTTAATTAATTTTTCAATTGTTTATGTGCGCAGTTGAAATTTTTGCACACTTTTTTAGTCGTCATTCGAAATTCAATGAGCCCTCATTCATATTTCCACGAGCTTTAGCAAGAATCAATACAATTTTGACTTTGTGAACTGTACTACTTGGGCATTTCCTTAATCAGATGGAATTGTAGTCTGATCATCCGATGGGAGATATATTGCAATTATTATGTATGTACTTATTTAAAGACGAGATTTCATGGGTCTTTGAGGAAGACACGCCACCAGCTGCCTCTGCTAATTAGAAATTAAATAATCCATAATAGTTTTATAATATTGTTTACTTTTTTATTATTGGCGTTGTTTTTCTCCGAATAATTTCTGGAATGTATCGATGAGCATTGATGAACTGTTCATGTATTGAATGTATGAATTGTTATGAAGATAAAGATTTTTATGGTTTATTTAAATTTCATTTTGGTCTTTCGGTGAGACTATTTTATGTTTTTCTGTCGTGACTATACACTTCTTTGATTTGATTAGGATCCCAATAACGTCCATTCAACTACATCATCTGACCACCATACTCTGGAACTGGTTACATTCCCACACATCTTTCCTTTTATCAAATCAAATTCTTGCTGAATTGTATTATCGAAAACTGAACAAAACATAAATAAAAACCGAATAATGTGTTCAAATTCCTTGCCACCAAGCCGAATGCAAGGGCGGTAAATTTTTGACAAAGATCGTTTTATGCGTACTGCACCCACTTTAGACTTACTTTGATAGTGACTCCATTTGACATGATATTGTCAGATGAGAAGTGACGCTGGTCATAATAGGCCTCATACCTCAATTTGTTATTATGTTTGGCAGCATGTTACGCTACCTCAATTGCTGTGTATTCTTTAGTGTATGCATTGTTCTTGTACTCATAATAAAGTTTTTTTGCTGTGATGTCTAGTGATTTGGACTCATTACATTGGAGATGAGAATGAATTCATGGGAAATGCACAGGCATAGGTGCTGCTGCAACTAATCTATATCATTCAAGATACCCTGATTATTACGTGTTCATGAATGTTCACCAAGTATATGCTCCACTATTGCACTGGTACAGAGAAAACTCAAATGGCATCGCACGCAATTTGTTTCGAAATACTATAACATATAAAAGGATGTAAAAAACTCACCTCTTCCAAATAGACAAACAACGACGACTAGAAACGTAGACATGGGCTGGATCTTGAACATTTCTCCCATATATCTATCAGTTTTTCCACTATGCTATCTTGTCTTTTCACTCCCGGAAACGTATGGAAAACGTGCTGTACCGGTTAATCTGCAGTTACTCCAATTGTAAACACTTTTAATGGACTCGGAATGGCTTAATAAAATTTTATTTCTTATTGCCAGCAATTTGCACAGCTTTAGATTTTCTTTATCACTTCTTGTACGACTCCTACGGGGGACTTTATGCTAGTTTACAAATTACAGTCACGAAGTCGCGGAAAAATACGATGAAGATTATTGTTGGTTATGTTCAAAGTTCAGCAGATATATGCTTGCATTTTTTATTGATAAACCACGATTCAGTTTGAAATATTCAGTTGACCATATTGCTCATAGTTATTTTGAACTGCGGCATTAACTACCACCTAATGTTTCCAGCTGAGAGAAATTAAATTAACTTGAGTATAATACATAATAATCAGGATGAGATTGATTTTCAAACGGTCAAATCTAGTAATTGAAATTTTTCCCCCTTCACGTTGACCGATTGATCTGAAATTTGGTACACACCTTTAGTTCTGACGACAATACGATTATGGGTATTCAGTATCTTCGTAAATCCAAGATGGCCGCCGCCACAAAACGGCGGATTACATATTTTTATTCAATCGCCTTCGAAACAAAATGGCGGATCATAGAGTTTGACAGTCAATACAACCCCGTCAGTATGGATATCAAATGGAAATCCCCACAGTAGAATATAGACACCATGAACAAATTCCAAATCCAAGATGGCGCCCGAAACAAAATGACAGATCATAGAGTTCAGACAGTCAGTACAACCCCCTCAATATGGATATAAAATAGAAGGGATTGACTAGTAGAATACAGTACACCATGAAAAAATCCAAATCCATAGAGCTTAGACAGTCAATACATTAAAACTGAAATATGGGTATCTAATCAAAACAAATGATTTCAAGATTTCGTATCGTGTCGAGGACTGTCCCAGATAGCAGAGGACGTTTTCGGGACGTCCAGTTTATGTCCATTTTTGATCCGAATGTCCAGAGCTATTATTAGTACACCTTTAAGACGTGCACAAAAGGGCCTCCTCGGGACGTCCGAAAATGTATGTTTCTGTTACGTCCATTAGAGGTACGACTATCATTATTGTTCCAGAAGTTGGAAAATATTTGTGTATGAGTATTTATGAGTTTGATGTTTACCGATCTGTTTGAATGAATGATATACATGAAATAAAATATATCATATATTTTCAAAAATAAATATTTTTCCGTTGAAAAAATTTATAAAATATATATTTTGATAATTACCCATTATAACAAAAATATAAAATAAAAAACAAGTTGAAACTCTACTTGTTTTTGAAAGCTGAGATCATTTGAAATAGGCGCCATTTTGCTCCAATGATAACGCTCATTACAACACTCCAGACCTACGACCAATCACAGTACATTATACGAGTTCCGACTGTTCCGAGTGGATCTGACATCCGATTCCACTGATTTAGATTAGCAGGAAGATAAACGCTTGGAATCTGTAGGTCTGTGGGCAAGTGAGTAAAGTTCAATTGCAAAATAGTGGAGATGTTTAATTTTTTTTGTAGATGTGTAGATGTGTAGATGTAAATTTGTATTTGTAGGCGAGTAGAAAATAATAATAGGTATACCTGCTAGCAGAGAAGCAAACATGAAGGAACATAACCTCCAAAAACATTATGTGCGTGCCAAATGACGGTCAAATTTGTTTTCAAATTGTGGTTTCAGGTCAATGAAATGTCAAAATATGGAGGGACAAACAATTACAATTTTAACCCCTATGAGATCCAATGCTCTGGCCACGAAATACAATTGGCTTGGAGGAAAGGGCAAAATGCCATTCAACTTGTTGGCAATGTCAAAAATTATAATTCTAAGTTAAATATTCAATTCCTTCTGTTCACTCTTCCTTAATGAACTCTTCTTTCACTGAACAATGATCAAAAACACTTAATACAATTTACCAACTGTCCTGTTGTGTAAGGTACCGCTGATTGGGCAGACTTGCCAAATTACTAATCAACAGAGTCTTTAATCCAATTATGGCTCAAAATTGAGATCGATGGATGTGAAATACATATAAGTGCCATGAATATAATATGTTTTAATATATATGCAGATTAATATAGAACATTTTGATCCATATTTCCATTTTATTTCTCTTGTCCTAGTTTTTATTGATCTACCAATGATATGTTTATTAACATGAATATCTCTTCACAAAAAGTTATGGAAGACAAATGAGCTATTTATTATTTTATAACACCAATATTTGCTTAAACATTTTTGTTTTGTGTGAATATTGTCGGAAGGAATGATTACTGCAATGAAATCCCAAAAAAAATTATATTCTACAATTTTACCGCGAATTAACAAAAAATACATGAAAAAGCTCAAAATATGCATGAAAAATCTGCTTTTGAACCTACGTACGATGAAGGTCCTAAATAGTCTTGTTCAGACCCAAAATGGACTTGAATCGAACGTCCTATGGACATATGGTTCTGTAACATCGTATATCCATGGGATATCCATAGGACGTCCGCCGTACAGAAAAAAGACGTCCTTAGGACGTCTTCAATATCCGAAGCGAATGTTTAAGGGACGTCCATGGGACGTACTTGTGCTATCTGGGGTGTGATCACAGCACGATCATTTACATATTAACTCAGGGTACGCTACGCTCCACGATTTTATTTTAGTCTGATCAATGCCCTATATTGATGATGAGAGTGGTGTGATGACTGGTACCTGGTACCTACCTAATTCAATTTTAGCTTTCAGTATATTATCTGCATCCTCATTATGTTTATCTATATCTATCTGTATAATAATAATCCAGTGAATAGGGGAGGAGGGAAGGAGGGGAGGAGGGGGAAGGGGTGGGTTACCTAACAGACGGTCCGGTAGTTCTGAATTTTCTATATGTTGTCTAGAATGGTTATTGTTTAAAAGGCAAAATGCACAATTGTTCCCCCTCCACGCTCGCCGCTATATTGAAAACACCGAAAAACATCGGAACTCCCTTCAGATTTTCGCTTATATCTTCGTTTCGGTGCATTTTGGATACAAAAGAGTTCCATTCAATGTTGTTCAATGTCAAACTTCTAACTAAAGAATGCTGTAATTCAGTTATGGCCTATTCTAGGAAAACAAGTATCTGAGTGCAATTTGTAGGGAATTTAATTACCTACAAAATGCATGTACATTTTTCAACCAACGCTACGGAGTGGAAAGTAAACAAAAAAGTTGAAACAACGTTCCATGGTCGTTATTGGTGGTTGGTACCTCCTTCACAAGGTTGTATGGAACAGGAGCTTTGAAGGGATTTGCCAGAATTACGTACGTTCAACGTCACTATGGCACCGATGTGATGAGGTGATTTTTGATGGCTACACTACAGATCCTTCTCAGCAAGGGACCAATACTGCTGAACGAGCAAGAAGGTACAAGGCAAACTCATCATCAGCCGTGGTGTTTGACAGAACAACTGTCAACACCACACCTCAGGATAAGTTCCTGGCCAATGGGGGAAACAGGGACCGATTCACGGAGCTGCTCTCCAGTAAAATGCAAGCGTCAAACATAGCCACAGACCAAGCTTTCGAAGATGTCACAGGATGATAGTTGCCACAGCTGAATGCCTCCTCTCCTCGCACGACGCCGTCATCAATGTCGGGGATGACATTGACCTACTCGTCCTGCTGATTGGCACAACACCTGCGGTAAACAATGTCCACCTCAAAAAACCAGCGAGAGGGAAACATCAAGACGCAATCTACTCCACCTCCTCCCACAAGTACAACACCACAGGCTGTATTTTGCTCAAGCACGCAATATCGGGCTGCGACACCACTTCAAATATTTTTGGGTTTGGGAAGAATAAATTCTGCCAACTTTTCAGGGAAGATCCATCATTGCTGGAGCAGCCGAAGAGGCTCGAGGACCCTGTGCATTTTGCATTCTGAACTCTCAATAACCATCCCAGACAACATATCGAAAATTTAGAACTACCGGACCGTTTGTAAGGTACCTCCCCTCTCTTTGTCTCTATTCATTGGGTTATATAATAAAATTGTAATTGTCTGTTTGTTTGTTCGTTTATTTGTTCAAGCATCACGCAAAAACAACTGGACTTATTTTGATGAATTTTTTTTGTTTGAGAGCTCATGCTCAGACCTGAAAAAACTGGTATGTAAGTGATTTCGATTTGATAACGGGTACAGGATATATAACAATGAAACCACATTTCTTCACAACCAAGTGCTACCAAATAAGGGTTCAATATTTCAGAATATAGGTCTGATTTAGTCAATTTGTAAAATTCCTCCAAACGACATTTCGACATAGTTTTTGTCATCTTCATTCTATTTATATTTCTGCTTTCGTATTGTACGAATGTTATTGAAGATGTGTGATTCCGTTGTTACCAGGAATGGTTTATCTTTCATTATTTCTCACTTCATTATACAATGGATTATTCAGGAAATTTGATTATATGAGCCTTACTGTATTTTTATGGCAACGTGTCATGATCTGTATTCATTATTTAGTGCTATAAACAAAGGTAAAAAAGGTTGTTATAAATCTGGCCTAGGTTTTTGATATCATTTCTATTGTTGAAACTGTTGTTTTTTTTTATATGTATAATTTCAAGAATTGTTCTTACTGTTGCATTTCTTTCTTTGGTCGAAATCTCAACATTGGTAGTGTCAAACTCATGTTGATTATTTTTCTTGTTTGGATAAGACTGGATTATTCAGAAAATTAAGTAACATGAGCCTTACTGTACTTTTATGGCAACATGAAAAAATCAAATTCAAGTTTTACTAAAATAAACAGATTAAAAAAGTTCGTTATAAATCTGGCTTGGGTTTTCGATATCATTTCTGTTGTTAGTACTGTTATGGTCTTTTTTTTATGTATCATTTCAAGGAATGTTCTTATTCTTGGATTTCTTTCTTTGGTCGAAATTTCGAAGTTGTTAGTGTCAAACTTATGTTGATTTTTTTTTCGTGTTTGGATAAGCCTGTCATGTCAGTTTTTAAGTACTTGTATTCGCTTTTTCAAGTGTTGTTTTGTTTGACATATATAGGTACTTTGACATTCTCTACATATTTAATGTATGAGTTGGTATGTTTTTTATTACAAGGTTTTAATTTCAAATAAAGGGTGTTATTCATATTTTGTAGTCAATGTGAAATAGTGTTTTGTTCATTCGAGCATCACGCATAAATAAGTGGATTGATTTTGATGATCCATTCAAGTTTATGATTGGGTATGTCATCTCACTACGATGAGGGGCCATATAAGTAACAATAACACCACATACATAAATATATGTATCTATTCTATTATAAATTGAAATTTGTTGGTTTATTTGTTTGTTCAAGTGCAACCAATATAAGGTGAGCTACAATTTCAAGTACATCTGTCCGGTTTATAACTGGATAACTGTATAACAACATTACGGCATAACGTGATAACGGGATAACAAGAAAACGAAATAATGGGATATCGTCAAAACGGAATAAGGGGATAATGAGGAAACGGGATGAAGGGATAACGGCAAAACGGTTAAACAACAACAGGATAACGGATAACAGGATAACGGCATAATGGTTCGACGGGATAACGAGTTAACTGCATAACGGTATAACGGAAAACTGGATAAAGGCATACAAGATAACGGGATACGATATAACGAATGACAGCAAACGGAATAACGGATAATGGGCTTGGATCCCGAAGTGTTAGAACAATCTCCCAAATATTTGAATGATTCCAATCTATGTAGTTGTTAATGGAAAAAAAACAGAACACTCCAATTTCATGTTAAGTTTTGCCCAAGGAGAAATTTTTTCATTTCTGAAAATCGGCAGTGAAAAGTATCATGCAACAGGTTATATCTGAAAGTGTATCAGTAATAGAAGAATGATTTTTTTTACATCCCAGGTATAGGTACGTACTGGAAAAGGATTGCCCAAAATTCGAATCACAAGCGGTTAAAACTTCTCTCTGAATTTTTGAATAATTTTCATCTCTTACTTAATTAATTTTATAATGAACTGTTGCCTTGCGAAGTTTCAACTGGAAACTAGAAAAAGTTTAGTGTTCATATATAAAGAATGCATTATCTCAACGAACATCATGGTTGGCAAAACTGACGTCATTTTGGCCTTCGAATAGATCGGCGCTTAATTGAGCTTTGTTGAATTTTATGACATATTCAAGTCAGATTAACCAGTATTGGAAAAAAGGAACATAGGAGTCGATAATTAGAATGTCAAGACATTCAGCCTGATAGGTCAAATTGTCTCAATAATGGTCGATTCAACCGATTAATCACCGAAAATAAACTATGAGGAATAAACAGTTGGAAGTTGATGAAAGAAATTAGAGATTTTGATTAAAATTTTATTTGCACCAAATAATATTGTTTTTTTTAATCAACTCACGTTAAGAAACGCGTAGTGTTGGCATGGCGTCATTGATTGAAAATTATTTTCACAATTATTCTGGAATCGAATCAAAATATGTTATAAAAAAGTGGAATCTTCTTGAAAACTACGCAGACAAATTTGCAGGCATATTAACGTAGAAAAACATAGATATATCAATTTTTATCTAAGAAACTGATAATTTAAAGAAATCGTAAAAATGGACGCGTATATTTTTCTTATGTATGATCACGCACAACTTTTCACAGAGCGGTTCGAATCCGATGATACCTTCTTTATTGGATAGGGTGTACTTCGAATTTGGTCCCATTTCAATTTGAACAATAAAATCCATCCCTAAGGGTAGCAAAATGAAGGATATTGACCCTCTGAATTTTGGTCCGTTAACCGATTCTATCGGGCATAACTTTGTAGTGGGTTTTCCGATTTGGATGATCCTTTCTTTATTGGAAAGGGTATACCTCAAAGTTGATGGTGTTCCAATTTGAAATGGAATGATCCACCCCTATGGGTAGAATAATAGGGGATGATTGATTTTTCCCCTGTGAACTTTGGCACACATATGTAGTTGACATTGACAGACCCTCCTACATCCGTCAAAATAATTACATTCTATGAAAGGATGGAATTATATGAAAAGTGATGGAATCAACCAATCAGAACTTTCAAAATTAATTTATATCGATAACAATAAATAGTTGAAAAAAATATAAATTCATATTATTCAATAGTTGATAGTTGAAGTAAGCTAGGTTAATAAGTATTTTGGAAATAATCAAAAATTAAGTAGGTAGTAATAAGTAGATGTCAGCAACAAAAAATTAAAAAATAAAAACTTTTCAACAAAAAATTAAACCGACGAAAAAATCAACCAAAAAGCAAAAAATCAAATGAACCTTCTCAGTCTAAATGATAATTGAGCTTCTAAACTAATGTGAGTAACTGATTTTGAGTCGGCGCCAAACACACTAGCAATTGAATTAGGTAAAGCGTAAAATGATGGCAGCGAGATGCACGGCTGCGTTTGGATTACTTCTTTCAAAGTAATATAATGATCTTCGAAAATTGTTTGTTTGGCGTCGACTCAAAATCAGTTACTCACATTAGTTTAGAAGCTCAATTATCATTTAGAGTAAGAAGGTTTATTTTATTTTTTGCTTTTCAGTTGATTTTTTCGTCGGTTTAATTTTTTGTTAAAAAGTTTTTATTTTTCATTGAGAATAATTTCATATCATGCCCCTACTCCTATATCACGAAGATTGTCGCTTAGAGGTTGATTTGATTTTGCATAAAGGTTACATTGCAGGGATACGACGAACGAAAAGAGGATTTAACAAAATTTGCATCCTGAGGGGTTGATCATATTATTTTTCTGTTTTTTTTTAACGTCAAGATAAATCAATTTCATTAATTTTTTTTCAAAGATTGAAAATAGTTTTTATGTCTGGACTTAGCACCTCAGGCGGTAAAATTTACCCCTATCTCGAAGTATCAGTGATGGAGAATTTGAATTATACAAGAGAGTATCATTCCGAGGGCGTAATAAGATTTTTTTCCGAAATTCTAATCGTTAAAATTACTTTCGAAATATAAGAATAATTTTAAAATTTGAAATTGTAAATTTTGTTCATCATGCAGTATTTTGTTTTCTTTCATGTTTCAATTCGAACCTGAAGATAATTGTGAAACAGCACATGAAGTTTACATTATCCCAACCTGAATAACCCAAGCAGCATTATAGTGACGGAAACTGATACTGCAACTTTGACTCGGTGGTTATCACGTAATCACCACCAAATCTACCATTTTACAGTAAAAATAACTGGAATTTTATATGTGTATGGTTGTAGTCACGTAATTCCCATCTATGGAAGCCACTCCCCAGTTCTATGACTTATTAGTGTCATTTGATGTGTCTGAAATATTATGGCCACTGAGAAAATCACTTCAAAAGTTTTTAAACTCAAAAGTGGAAAATAACCGCTGCGGTAACCATCCTGTACCACTTAAATATCACTTAGAAGTCACTTCGAAGAGAGTATGATAGTTTTGTTGACGTTTTGGTAACTTCCATATAACCTTCAATGTGGCAGGCACTTGATTGTGATATGTGGTGATGGTTGTCACGTACTTGCTATCTCTATAAGTTATAACCACAGTTCGCATTCAATAAAACTCGCTACAAATTACAATAACCTTCAAAATTGACCATTCCGCGCGATGACGAAAACTTACCTAACTTTTCTTAAATTATTCTATTGTGGCTTACAAAAAGTTCATTTTACCTATTACGTGAAACGTGACTGATATTCATTCAAAATAAAATGGGTTATGCGTTTTCGAAAGAGAAGTGTTTTTGATTTTGTATAAAAAGGTTAATTTAAATAAATCGGATCTCTGACTTGTGCTCCTGCTTGATATTTATACTTCAATTGTAAATTCTGTTTGCATAAATGCCATCATTTCCATTACTTGTTAATTGATAATTGGTACTTGATACTTGATAATTGTTGATTGGAGCTGCATGAATCAACTATCCTTGGTAACATGTCCTTTATTAACAATTAATGAACATGTACCCTAATTTCGAAGTTATAACTTTGAAGTGGCAGGTTATAATAGCCCGACGTGTTGGACTCTTTCGAGGGTATGATACCTATTGTAATTTTTAGGTTATAACTTTGAAGTGGTGAGACACGGGCCTGCGACGTGGGCGCCCTTTCCAGTGGTGGGAAAGCTAATAATTCAGTTCCACTGGGTACTTCATGTTGGGGGAAGCTTCAGAGTGGTATATTCACACTGTTTGACACTTTAAAGTTATATTCTCCAAAAGCCGCCATATTTACAGGAATATGCTATTAGATAAATGATCGAAATATTCAATAAAACTTTATTTGTCATCAGCACTGCATCAAATGTAGTAATTTGTTACGTAAGTATTTGTTTCAACTAACCAAGATTGTTAAAACAATGTTTGAGGGATTTAAGTACATAATTTCAGAGGCGAGTTATTTCCAAAATTATAATGTTTTCCTCAAATCAAGTGTATTCAGATGGCGTGTGCTCACAATCGAGCTACAACACCCATATTTCACATAAAACTTCCAATCGTTTCAATTTTATCCCGATCAGAAGTATCCAAATTCAATATACTTACTTACGCGTTTGTATGTTCTTATGTTATATAGTCGATCGAGTATCAGGAATGAATCAGGCAAAATGGAAGTATGAGAAATATTAATCACAAAAATATGTTGCAATTATTTACACAAATGCAGTCAGTTGTTTAGCGTGTCTAGTGTCGGCCACTACATATCCACGTTTTTGCCAGGTGACCACAGCGTGGTTGGAATGTAGCTATCTGAGATCCAGGAACGTAGATCGGAATGTAGCCGCCACCAAAAACGTGTTTCCCATTTTGGTAGCCGCCGCGTGATAGAACCGTGTATATTACGTGGCAGTGGTTGTGGTCAAACACTTCAAAGTTTTTCAGAATCGTGGCCGCTATGTTCCGTCCACTCAGAATGCTTCTTGGGTATGATCGGCAAAATTGACGTAATTTTACCCTGGAATAAGGTAATTTGAAAGTCGAGATTTGGTCCATTCATTCCATTCATCACCTAAAGTCGGCTATATGATAAAATGAAATCAAGGCAATATATTTTTTTGATTATATCCGTACCATGGAAGATTTTTAATAAACTCACGTAAGGGAACGAGAAGCATATTTATCAAAACTGTATTTTGCATCGAACCAAAAAAGCTTATAAAAATATGAACTTTCTGAAATTCACGCGGGCAAAGCCGCGGGCATAAGCTAATTTACAATAAAATCGTTCAACTTAAGAAAAAATTGTTTACTTATTTTTACTAGCTTTTATTTAGTTTTACTTGTTCGTTCGTTAGTTCGTTGGGGTCAAATCTTGCAAATGAATTTTTACCGACTTTTAGTGGTCTGAATAAGTCGAAATTTGGTAGGTGTTCATAGTTTCGGTGACAAGGCATTATGGGATTTTTTGTTGCAGAAAAAAAAATGGCGGCTCCAATATGACCGACGAGATTTGTTATTATGGTTCGATTTGAATCAAAATTGTTGTGTGGGGATTTTCGGGGTCGGAGATTATGAATTTGTTGTTGAAATTCATGAATTTAAAATGTCGTCTCCAAGATGAAGGACGAGTTTGGTGATTATGGTCCGATTCGATTCAAAATTAGTATGCGGTGGTATTCGCGGTCGGAGATTCTCAATATTTCGTCATAATTTATAAATTTGAGCTAGCGGCCCCAAGATGGACAACGAGTTTTCATATTTCATTTAAAATTGATGAGTGGGGGTTTTCAGGTTCGGAGTTTATAAATTTTTTGTCAAAATCTGTAAATTCAAATGGCGGACGAGTTTTGTGATTGTGGTCGGATTCTATTCGAAATTGGTGTGTGAGAGTTCCTGGGGTCGGAGATCATGATTTCTTCCGGCTCAAAACTCAATGGGAAAAGACCTTGTAATGACGATGGTCTATTAGAAATGAACAGATTGAGGCGAACTTACTAAATAGCAAAAAATAAAATAACTAATAAAAAAACTTTTCAAAGACAAGCTTTTATTTGAGCCGTGTACAAAAATAAAATAAGTTCAAGTCATCGCTGAAAATGATTTAATCATTTTTTATTGAACTATGTGGTTTCAAAAAGCTTATCGCGCGAATTGTAATGAAATTAATACTTCGACAAGTTTTTACTTACCAACCAATCACTGCCCAATTAAGGTTTCTGAAAACAAATCATTCAAAAAAAAATCAAATAACTATCAGCGATGACTTAAACTTATTTTATATGTTACAGTTCACGGCTCAAATAGAAGCTTGCATTTGAATAGTTTCGTTATTAGTTATTTTATTGTGTGTGATTGACAAATCGAATTCGAAATAAAACCAACGAATCGTGGCTGGATATCAATGTGAATACGAGCACAATGAACAGAGACCAAAATATTTTCCGCGAGAATAGGTATGTATGGTCAAATAGAGATTGTTTTCAATGCCGGTCAGTTTTGATTATTTTATTATAGAGCCAGAGTTCTGAAATATACATGATATGCGATATTTTATCAAATGAGATCAAACACGTGCTCGTTGACCTACCAATCCAATCCAATCCAATAGTTTTCATTTCAGATGTTCAGTATTACATTGCACGACTTAAGGCCTTAAACTAATGTTATATACAATTTATAATATATATAGTGACGGTCCATCGGTTATTTACATAACCCACAGACCGTAGAGGGCTGGACCGACTTCCGGGGGCCTGCAATATGACACTTGCAGGTCCTCCAGTCGCCGCCTCGACCCCAAGATGGGCTACTCCCTCCGAATGAACGAGGGATGCGCCCCTCCCAGCAGATCTTGACGCTGTTCTCTGAAGCTTTCGGTAAGTACGTGTTATCTTGTGTTATTTGTCCAACCCCCTACTTACGTTTATGTCGGAATTTTGTCGTTTTTACTCTTTGTATTTTGTCGTTTTGTGTGGTTAAATTTATTTGTCCGGAAAATTAAAAAAACCGGAAAGGGTATGATTTTTGAGTTGTTTGTGTTGGTTTTTGAGTTGTTTGTGTTGGTTTTTAAGTATTTGTTTGGGTAATTTTAATTTTTTAGTTTTTGGGTTTTGAGTTATACTTTTGAGTTTGGATATTTGAGTGAAATTTGAGTAGTTTTGGGGTATTTGTGTAGTTTTGTGTATTTTCAGCTTATCGTTTCTGCTTCCGATTGCCGCTCCCAGCACGTTCCTGGACGGCTGGCGCGTGGGACCTGCTCAAGCTAGGTCCACTACACCCGCGCCTAGTCGTCCTCTCACGTATCGGGTGCCGCCTCCGTTCACATAGCGACAGCTGTTTTTTGAGTAATGTTTTTGTGTAGTATTCGAGTGATTTTGAGTAGCGTTCAATTTTGAGTATTTTTGTGTGTTGAACTCTCCACTTCTGCCCCCCGAGTCGTGCAAGGGAGAGTACGACATAGGTCGACTTCCCCCCACGCTCCGGGGCGCCGCCGCCGTTTGCATCATGACGAGTTGTTGTAGTATTTGAGTTTGTTGCGTTAAAGCCGCTTGTATGTTTTTGAGTAACGCCAAGATCTGCAGGGCTAGGCCTTCTCCCTCATCCTCTCTGGGTTGGGTTTCCGCATTGCTTGGCTCGTTCTGTTGTCTTTTTCTTAGCTCCGTGGTTCTTCTTGTACCCTGGCCTCCTAGAGGGTACATTGGCTTCCTAGGGTTTGTGTTCTGGTATGGAGCTTGTGCTCTAAGTCTCTCTGAGTGATTTCGAAATGGATCTTGCTCTTCCTTTTCTTTACTCTTTTTTATGTAAGTTTCACAATGCCTATAGTTTGCTGGGTGTGGTAGCATACAGTTAGCACATTTAGCCGGTTCATTCGGACTTTTCCTGCAATTCATAGTGAAGTGCTCTTCTGCGTATTTTAAACACTTGGGGGTGAGGTTACAGTTCATGGCTTCGTGCCCCCATCCCTGACACCTTCTACATTGGGTCAGGGATTGGTCTGCTCTCCTCACCTCCCAGTCTATATATATTTCATTCAACGTCTTACAATTCCTCTTGAGTGTTGAGAGCGTTGTTTCTCCGTTTGTTATTACCAAATATGGTGGTGTTTTGGTTTTTCTCATTAGAAAGATTTTGATGGCTTCGATAGAATATTCTTCTTTCAGCCATTTTACTATGTCTTTGGTTGTTGGTTGGTTGTCTATTCCTTTCAACACAAAGGCATGCTGCTTTTCGGCCTTTGTTGTATATGTATGGAAGCCAACCTCCCTTTCTTTCAGTATGTTTTTGACATTTTCAAAGTCTTTGGTCTCTTCTGTAATCACAATTGTGTTTTCTTGTGCATATCTTATAGTGACGTCCTTTTCACATGGGTTTTGCAACACCTTGTGTTCGTCTTTTTCGATTATGGGCTTACCCTCTAAAATGATAGGAGGGGTTTTTTTTCCATCTTTTATTATATTCCTCTCTTGCTCTGCGTTTGGAATGTTCTTTTCCTGCTTCTGTTTTCCCCTTTTTTGAGGGTTTTTTCTCCTACTTCCTTCTCGCCCTCGTTGGGCTTCGCTGGCAATTCGTACGATCTGCCTGCTGGTCCCGCCTGGGTTGATTTCAGAAGGTTTTGGGCAAGTTTTTTGTCTTCTGCAATTTCTTCAAGTATTTTTTCGGTTTCCCGAAATCTCTCTGATTCTTGCTCCGATTCTTCTTTGCTTTCGATGCTCGAAAGATGATCGTGATCTGATTCTATGTGGGGGGACTCGACAGTCACACTTGAGGTTCGTTTGGCTGCATCCCCCTACTTTTTCAGCTTTTCCTCAATATCGAATTTTTGGCCTTTTTTAATAGCCGTTTTTTTGAATACTTCTGCCCTTTTTTCCAGATATTCTTTCATATTGGGCTTTTCCTGTTTTCCTTTGGAAGCTTTAGACGTTCCTGCCCTTTCTATGCGGTTTCTATTTGGCGTGGTTTCCGAGGAGCCAACTTCCATATTGCTTTTATCCATGGATGAGTCATCGTATATCCCATCCAAATTATGTGCACTCATTTTACTGAGCTCCTCATTCGGTTTCAAGAGGGGTGGTTTGTCATCTGTACTTTCTGCATTTCCAGTTGTCAATGCCTTCCCTTCTCTTCTTCCGTTATTTTCTACGAAAAAGTCAACTAGTGTATACTTTTCCCGTGTACTTCTGTCGACTATCTTGTGTGTGCTGTAGAATTATTTTTGTAGTCTTTCAAATTCCTTCCATTGCTCTGGAAGCAATTTGCTGGGCTTACATTCAGCTATTTTGTATTCTGTTTCGTATTCTTCTATTAGTATACTTGGAGTGTATTCTCCTTCTTCCATTGTATCTACGAAAAGCTCGAAGATTGCTTCTAATCTTCGGGTTCTATAATCATATTCAATTGCTTTAATTTGCACTTGTATACATTTAAACTCGATATGGTGTACTATCGAGTCATATTCTTCTTTGGAACAATTTTCGCCGATCTGCTCTTCGAAGTCCCTAACATTTTGGATATCTATCATTTCCTGAGTTATGTGTTGCATAACCAAACTTTTTGGTATGATTGTTTCATAACCCCTACCTTATCTATCATTCAACCCTCACCGCCAAAGTGGCACAAAAAGTAGACCACCAAAAATTAGACCCAACCAATATAGTGGAGAATTTAGACTACCTATTCGAGCTTATTTTCTGACTGTCGCAGCGCAGTTCCAGCGCATGTCAAACGAAAACACGCGGTGTTACGATTTGCATGAACCTGCTGCAGTAAACAATTGATAATAATGGACTACCTAAGCTTGACGTCTTGAAAAGGAGGTGCTTACGAACGTTTCCAACAAAAATTCAAATGCATGATGAATGCCCATAAGGAATTTTCATTTTTTGGTTTATTCGTGATTGTGTTATAAATAAGGTTCGATAACTGATGGTCTAATTAATTCAATAAAGAAACGGCATAGAAAAAATTAATAACGAATTACACAGAAGAATCAAAAGCAGTATACAATAGATACAGGAATAAACTGAATAAACTAATAAAATCGACAAAAAATCAATATTACAAAGAAAAACTGGAAATATTCAACGGTAACTGTGAAAAAACTTGGCAACTGATTAATGAAATCTCAAATAATCATAATAGCAAAAAATCTATTTCAAACACAAACATCATGAACGAACGCGGGGAAAAAATAACAGATAACTCTTCTAAAACAGATGCATTCAATGAATACTTCATAAGTATAGGAAAAAAAATGGCGAATCAAATTGATAACACCATAGATCCCCCTCCAAATTTTCTGAAAGATATTTCCGTTGGTCCCACAATATTTTTAAACCCTGTCACAAAAAATGAAATTATTGAAATAATTGGAAAGCTAAAAAACTACTCTTCCCCTGGACCAGACGGAATAGAGGTAACCACAATTGAAAAAATCCACATAAACATCATAGCACCATTATTACATATAATGAACTCAACCTTTAAAACAGGAATATTACCAGATAAATGGAAACAGTCAACAATCACCCCCATTCATGAAGCAGGGGCCAGAGAAGAACTAGGTAATTACAGGCCAATATCGGTAATAAGTAATTTCGCAAAACTATTTGAGCAGAGTTTAAAAAAAAGGTTAGTTGAATTCTTCGATTTGCATCAAGTCATTTCGGAAAACCATCATGGATTTGAAAAAACTCAAATACAGAGAATGCCAACAAAATTGTCGAGACCTTGGATGGGTCGAGAAAGTGCCTGGCAGTCTTTCTCGATTTAGCCAAGGCCTTCGACACAGTATCACACGAGATATTACTAGACAGACTGTATGATTATGGGATTCGTGGAACTGCTCTTGATGTTTTGCGAAATTATTCATCAAACAGAAAGCAGAAGGTAAAAGTAGACAATGAACTGAGCAAGCCATCAGAAATCACAACTGGGGTACCACAGGGAACTGTCTTGGGACCGATACTCTTCTCAATATATATAAACAGCATTAGTCGGATAAACACAAATCTCTCTGATAAGCTTATTTCATACGCGGATGATACAGCAATTATATTTACAGGCGAAAATTGGAACCAAACATATAATAATGCAGAGGCGGGATTGAAAAACATAAGTTTATGGCTAAACAACAGTCTTCTGAGTCTGAACGTGAAGAAAACCAAATTTATTTCCCTCACACTAGATAAAAGAGACCAACCACAAAACAATGCCTTGAAAATACACTCTCCAAGATGTTCGACGGAAATACCCTGTACTTGCCCAACAATTGAGAAAGATAAAAAAATAAACTATCTTGGTGTTATAATTGACCAACACATGAGGTGGGATGAACACGTCATATATGTCACGAAAAGGCTAAGAAAATTTACTCACAAATTTTTCACATTTGAGAGAAATTTTGAATAGAAGAAACATGTGCATTTTATACCACTCACTAGCAGAATCGGTCATACAGTACTGCATTACTGTTTGGGGGGGAATGTTGGACAATGTGTTGCGCAGCCTCCAGGCTGTACAAAACACTATTATGAAAATAATATTTAAAAAACATAGATTATTCTCGAGTGAACAACTATATAAAGAAACTAAACTTCTTAATGTAAGAAGTCTATACTCACTACAATGTTTAATGTGGATATTCCATAGAAAGAACAGATATGATGGGGAAAAAAAAGTAAATACTAGATTTGCAGAAAACTTAGGTTTAAATCTACCGTTATATAAAAAACACCACACCCAAAGATATGTCTTCTTTTTCGGGCCAAAGCTCTTCAATATGATACCTCCTCACCTAAAAATTATCAGTAAGAAAAGTAAATATAAGTCAAGCATGGAATATTTCATAAGCCAAAATTAAAATCTCATTTTGAGTATTTTCTAAAAAATAAAAATAAAATTTTTATTGCATTTTCCTTCCGGGTTTCCTAGAATTGCTTACAATTGAATTACCATAACGCTCACTACAGTCTCGGCAGTATTATAACATAGAACATAGTTGGTACTATTCATTATAGCATTTATCAGGGAGAGGGAGATGTCACAAAACAAGCATTTTACATGCTTGGGTGCTATCTTTTTCCTTCATCTATGGCATGAACCATTCACAATTCATTGTAAAAATATTTGTACGATACTTATACTGAACTGAATAAACTGAAACTGATTTATTATTATTTTGTTAAAGTAAGGCCGAATTCAGAAACTCTCATCATATTTTGTAGGGAAGTGAGGATTATAACAAAGAATTGAGGTTATGTCACTGTTTCATTTAGATCGTTATTCTATAGATTTTTTCTCAAATACTTCGTTTTATTTTCAGAATTCTAGATTAGAATAACTTCCAAACACGATTTGAAGCATCTAGCATAAACTTGTTCCTGGAAAATCACATTAAATAATTAGATGGGGAGAAAATGCATTGGAATCCAACCATTGCAGAACAATGCAATGGGATGCTGATTTGATGTTTATCAGAGAAGAAATACATGCTAATATGAGAGATAAAATATATAATGTAGAGGTAGGCTTTGAATACTCTTTAAATTTTACTTTTTTATATGATATCAGGTTCATATTGTAGATCACACTGATCAAATAAGCTGATATTACCTCTACCACTTGTCATTGCCCTGGCAGGATGGAATGTCACCAGATTGCCACACTGGTTCTGTTTGGACATCACAACATATCCATTACAGATAAAGAGTTTACTTGAAATGTTCCAAAACTGAAGAAAGTGCCAGTGGAAGTGGCTGAATATTAATTAAGCCATAAATATGTTATTACTCCATAAAATATGATGGAAAACCCTAAATTTGGCCCCACTATAACAAAATATTAATATTTTCAACCTTATTCATAACACAAACACGAATAAACTGAAAATTAGAATCATTAATAACAAAACCTTTTTTCAGGGAATTTTTCATTCAAATGTGCTAAAAAGTTAAAAATAATTGCTTTGGATGTGCGACGTAGGTTATTCCGTGAGTTATAGATTTAAGATCTTGTCGCGTTAAGTTTTCAGTTTGATTACAAAAACGACAAGCTTTCGAATCTATAACTCGTCATGAAATAACCTACATCGCACATCCAAAGCTATTATTTCTAATTTTCAGCGCATTTGAATAACAGCTTGCCTTTAAAAAGTTTTTTTATTAATAATTTTATTTTGTGCTTTGTGGTAAGTACGTCTTAATCTATGCATTTTTGTTAATGAATCGTCATTATGAGTACTTTTTTCTGTGATTTCTGAGCTATCTAGTTCTTCAATGAAGAGACCATCTCAAGAATAACTCGTCCGCCATCCTGGAGCTGCCATCTTCAATTCATGAATTCTGACAAAAAATCAATAATCTTCGACTAAATTCATAATAGTCGACCCCAAACACTCCGACATACCAATTTTTAATTGAAACGCTCCATCATCACAAAACTTTATCTTGGAGCCGCCATCTTGAATTCATGAATTTTGACAAAATAATTATAATCTCCGACCCCGAAAACCTCCACCCACCAATTTTGAATTTTGAGTCGGACCATAATCACAGAGATCGTCCGCCATATTGGAGCCGCCATTCTGATTTTATGAATTTTGACAGAAAAGTCATAATCTTCGACCCCGAAAACCCCTACATACTAATTTTGAAATTAATCGGACCATAATTACAAAACTCTTTCGCCACATACCAATTTTGAATAGAATCGGACCACAATCACAGAGATCGTCGGCCATCTTGGAGCCGCTATTTTGTTTTATTCTCTAACAAAAATTCGATAATGCATTGTAACGGGAACTATGAACATCTGTCAAATTTCACGTTAATCGATCAACTAGAAGTGGGCCAAATTCAACTTGCAAGATTTGATTACAGACAGACACCGGGACAGGTGAAACTAAATGAAAGCTTGATTACTATCGTTTCGGACGTCCATCGTCTTAATGTATTCAAAAGGTTTTCACGACGTTTCGAATGCTTGTATCTGCAATCGTCTTCAGGTGAATACTGACAAGTTTAGGTGCTACTTACCAATTTATATGACTATCGGCGCAATGATGCGTGCTATTCCGCCATGTGCAGCGGTGTGTGTAATTTCGCGCGGTGTGGTGGTGCGTGAAACACACACCGCGCGAAACTTCACGCATCATTGCGCCGATAGTCATATAAATTGGTAAGTAGCACCTAAACTTGTCAGTATTCACCTGAAGACGCTTGCAGATACAAGCATTCGAAACGTCGTGAAAACCTTTTGAATACATTAAGACGATGGACGTCCGAAACGATAGCAATCAAGTTACCACATCGTCTACAACCTTCGTACAAACGTAAATAAAAGCTAATAATAAAAATTTTATTTAACACACATTTCCATGTTTGATGGAAAGGTTCGTAAGCTCCGCCCATCGTATCTGACGTCATGACGTAGGTAGTTGGTTAAATTTTGCCGGTGCATATATTTGTTCGAAATTTCCAGTTGTAATACCACGAGAGAGTGAGAATAAATTGAAAGTAATTCGACAGATTTTCGAAAACTTGTTGCCAGGCAATAGACAATAGCCCGACGTACTCGAGTGGCTATTGCCAAATGGCAACAAGTTTGAGAAATAATTCTGGAGAATTATTTTCTACTTTATCAAACTCTCGTGTGGTATTCTGTAGAAAATTTCATAAATCTATTTTCAATCAATTAGAAGGCTCCTTTTTGTTCACGTTGCTTATAGCAACGGCAGATTATCGCGATAATTTTGTTAGTTCCTATTAACTTAATGGAATTAATAAGTGATAATTTTTTTGTCAAAAATGAAGTGCCTTATATCTATTGACAAAAGTCACTCAGAATAAAATCAAAATACATTGTATTGCTAACTTATAATTTTCATTGATACTAACCAATTTGCTTCACATATCGAACACCGGGGCTAAAAGAGACACATCAAAAATTTTGAAAAGATTTAAAATATTATGAAATTCTTGCACTGCATCTTTTTCAATGGGCGGAAAACTTGGTGATACTATCATTAAACATTGTCTGTGTTTCAACAAATATATGTAATGTTTTGACACGCGTTTATTGCGTTGGGCTTTGGACATCTTGTGGCTTTCTGAAATTGGTTTCAATTCCATATCAACTTTGTGAAATAATTTCTTGTCTTCAAAAATATTTTCGTCCATAAACTGGTCCGATAAAAATAGTAATAATTTCAAGTCTCTGTGGTTTTGGCTTGCGTCACTTATCTTCTGGCACATAGTACATAATTTATAACTTTTACAGTTCATCGTAGATATTTGTTTTGAAGTTGTTTTTTATTTACTAAAATTTCACATTGATTTGACTATCACCGAGACAATAACTGCCAAATGTCAAACGTTAACAAATTTACTCGTTTATATTATATGAATAATTTTAGTAACAAAAAAATGTTACTTAACGTCAAAGTAAAATTCTCTTGTAAAAATACAATATGTTATATTTTTCTAAAATCATCGGAAATATTTTTTTTAAGCTTTAGTTGAAACTATATGGACATAATTTCAGATGTTATGGTTGAAAACGAATTAATGTTTTTAATGTTCCTGAAATTTTAGTAATAAACCTTAGTTACTAACAAGTAAAATCAACTTCTATTGTGAAAATTCAGTGCGTCATATTTAACTAAACTCATCGAAAATATGTTTTTTTAAGTTTCATTTGAAACTATCTAGACATGTAATATCAGATGTTATGGTTGAAAACAAATTAATATTTTTAATGTTCCTGAAATTTTGGTAATAAACCTTAGTTACTGACAAGTAAAATCAACTTCTATTGTAAAAATACAGTGCGTCATCGGAAATATGTTTTTTAAAGTTTTGTTTGGATATAAAACTATAAAGACATTGGATTTCAGATAACAAATTTGTTATTCAATGTTTCTCACATTTCAGTAATAAAAACGAGTTACTAACGGCTAAAATGAACTTCATTTCTAGAACTCCAATTAGTTACAATTGACTCAAGCCGCCGGAAATATGTTTTTGTAGCATTTTAGCAAAAAAATTACAATAAGAAAAAAGTATATATTATGTCCAACAATGTATATTTTAGAAATAAAGCAGGAAAGAAAAGCTAAAACATTCATATTAGATTAACTTTTTATTGCCCATTCAGTATAACACTACTTATTGAAGTGATTTAATGAAAAACTTCAAAATTATAACTAATTTTTTGTATTAATATTAAACACGTATTTGTTGTAGACAACTCTGGAAGAAGTGTCGGAAATACTGGCATTATTCGATTGCTCTACAAAGGCAGACGTTGTAGTTTCACTTGCCTGAATTTGTCTCATAGACTCAATAATCTTTTTGTGTTGAGAACTATTCAATTGTAGGTGAGGCTTAATAGATTGACTACTGGAATGGCCTGTCATTTCAATGAGTTGTTGTTCTTCAACTCCAAACTGTGCTAGGCTAGTGACTGCTGTGGCTCTGGCTGAATGATTTGTCACTTTTATTCTTTTAGTATCGATCCCAATCTTTGCTGCTGACTGTTTGAACCATGTAGAGATTGTGTTTTTGCCTACTGAAGAATTTTTGTATCATTTGTTGGACACCTTCCATTTTAAATTATGTGTTAAAAAGAGACGGTCTGTTGTTATTAAACGCATACATACTACGTTTTTTCATTAATTTCTTAAATAATCTTACGGGGCACATTTCAGGATTAGCAACATTTTTCATAAGGAACTTGCTATCTGCAAGTATTTTAGACCCTCCTTGAGTGGTTTTTGAAAAAACAGGGTTACATTCAATCCGGCCAGTAGAGTATCCTCTATCCATTTCTTCAATAAAGTATTGAATGCAGCAGTTTACTCCTTCACCGCCTCTCCATGAGAGCTAATGAACAACAATAAAGAAAAACTTTCTTTGAAGACCGTCAGGTGTATCTTCATCCCATAAATGCACCATTTCACTATAATCAGCAGTCGATAATGCCGAAGAACTTTTCTTTCGTTTGGAAACATCCATCTGCAATTTACGACGTTTTGCATCTCTTGCCGCTCTAGCTTCCAAAAACTCTTATCTTTAAATGGATCAAACTTAATTTTATATGTGGTAAAATTATATTCTTGAAGCTGTTTTGCTGTGGAATACCACATCAGTCCAATAACGTTTTCTTTGTAATCTTCAGAATTTTGTTTTTTCATGTTGAAATCCCAATCTTTTAATATTGATGCTAAATTTACTATGGATGTTGAAGGATCGCTCACCTTATAAGATTTTTCATCGCAGAATTGCATAAATTGTTTCCACACACTAACTTTTGATCTTCTTGTATTATTAGGTACCAACTGCTCAATTTCTTTAGCAATCGAACTTGCTGATTCATCACCAAAACGAATCATTGTTTACAGAATATTATTATAACAATAAATATCACGGGTACGACTAAAAAACTGATTGTTACTTGCTGTCTCACCTTTCACTTCGAAATGACGTGACATTTGAATTAAAATTAAGTCGTAGTAGTATACCTAAGTATCAAATTTTACGCATAAAAAATTTGACATCTACGCAGAATAGGTCGTAGGGTTCATCTTCTCATCATATCAAAAGCCACTCCAATTTATGAAATTTTCTTACCGAATCTCCCACGCAGCAGAATTAATTCCCGATAATTTTTTTCTCGGTTTCACTCATGTTTTTGTTGATAGAAAATTTCCCTCGTCTTCAACTCGGGATAATTTTCTATCAACAAAAACATTCGACCTTGAAAAAAATCATCGGTAATAATTCTGCTGCTAGGGTGATTATAAGTGATTATTTTTTATGTTACGATCATAAACACATTTCCTCGCAAAATGAAATAATGTACTGAACCGATTTTGATTCATTTCTCACTTTTCATGCGAATTTATGACAGACGTCAAATAAAAAATATAGTTTTTAAGACAATAAAAGCAAAATTCCTCAAGTTATTCCCACGGCAATTTTCCAGGAGAAATATTCCTACTATAATAATGTTTTGATTCGCCAAAACGTACATAAATTATTTGAATTGAGTAGGAGATTTAAGCCGGTTCTGGGTCTCCCCCCACCACTATGACGTCACGTGTGACCTTGAATAGTTGCAGGTGTGCAGTGTGTGTGTGTTTGACCTTGAGATTTGACTTTGAGATTTGTCATTGAGTTTTGATATTGGGTTTGGTCGACTTTGAGATTCGACTTGACCTTGAATATGACCTTGAGATTCATAACATTAAGTTTTGATGTTGGGATTGTTTCGGCAACCTCAAGATTTGATCTCGATGTTTGTTTGACCTTGACTAATGTTGTGGTGTAGGCATACATATTCTGTGCAGTCATGACCTTCATGAATCCTTGTACTCTCCAAGCGAGGAGGGCGTTTGTCCTGTGAGAGAGCTAAGAATGAACTGCGATTATTGATGAGTGCGCTGAATGTCAAGAGAATCCCCTCAAATCCATACAGATTGCGCATCGCATCGGACTTGTTGTATGGTGGGGGTATTTCACTGAAATATTCCAGGAGAAGAGTATTTCGAATCAGTGTCTCCTCCAGTGATCTATTGAAAACAAGTCGGTGAAATGTATTCGTGTGATTGTGGTAAAGATTTCACTCGAAGTGATAATCTACGTCGACATCAACGGGAAACTTGCCAGGAGGTCCTTCAGTGAAACGAGTTAAATTGAACAATGGCGATGACTCACCACCTGCACCACTCTATACATGTAATTGTTGTAATGTGACATTTCCATATTGTCAAGTCAATCTCACAATAGAACACTCGCACACAGGACGAATTCATGTGTTCACTTGGGTGGTGGTGTACACCTCATTAAAAATGCATTCAAATGTCGCATTTCCAGCTACAGAGTATCTAGTGAGAATATGTATACAGAGTATGCACCTTTTTCAATGATATCAAGCAAAAAAATTGACAGACATCATACACAACTCCATCAAGGTCAACATGGAAGTGTTTGGAAGTTATGTCATTCAAACACAGGAATTGACAGACATCAAATCGTTCAATTCTCCCAATCGTATAGCAGATCGATCAACTGATTTGAATGGATTATTCGATGCATTTCGTGACATTATAATTGCCCAAAGTACGGAGTTTGAGGAGCGTGATTCAGGTTTGTAGTTATAATTGTTGCAAATGATGAAAGGTTTAATAAAAGTAATTTTTCAGGATGGAGTTGTGAGAAAATTATGTTCCTTGAGGTGAACATAAACAAATACAGTCCACTTGGCGGATCATCATACATGAAACTTCCGAATTCATTGAGAGAAGAAAAGGTGTTGTCAACATAAAAAATGAAGACCAATGCTGCTTTGCATGGGCCGTGACATCTGCATTATTCCCCACTAATAATAAAGTGTC